>JANHGN010009009.1:0-13699 GCA_024605025.1 Megaceryle maxima
AGCACCTCACTTGTTACCATCTTGACGAAGGTGGTGCCAGCAAGAAACAAAGACCTGGCAAAAAAATTCATATATGCCAGTACTGTGATAAGCAGTTTGACCACTTCGGACATTTTAAAGAGCATCTCCGGAAGCACACAGGTAAGTAAATATTTCTGTTGAAATATGATCTAAATTGTGAGCTTCTCAGCAGTATGCAATGTAGAGGATTTCTTTATCTAACAGAACTTCTGAGCAAATGCCTATTAATGCATGAACCATAAAATATCTGCTAACAATTCTGTCATCTTTAGAAAGCTTCTCCCTTGCTCCTGACATCTTACCTATGATTTGATTTTTATTTTTTTAATTAACACAGCAAATCATTTCTAGTGCCTGTTTTTTTAATGTGAAACCTGCCTCTGAAATTTGGATAGCATCTTTTGAGTACAAAATGACTTGTGCTCCTTCTTTATGATGTGGGGGAGTTAAGCTGCTGTTTTTTCTCACTGAAAAGTCTATTATCTGAGCATTATAGAGAACTCCAAGTGCAAAATGTATGTGGTCCTGATATTCTAGATGGTTTTGGTTTATATGTCAATCATGAGTTGTCATGAATTAAAATTTTAATGGAGGGTAGCAGCCCTGTTTCTTTCACAGCTCCTTATTGTTAAAGCCTTTTAATTTGAGTTTCTTTGTGTGTATGGGACTGATGAGTATTGATAATACAACACTGGGCCCAGTCTATTTCAAATAGCCCCTTAAAAGTTGCATTTATAAACAGTCTTTGGGAAATCCTTATTCCCTGTGAGACAAGGAGTGTTTCTCCATTATGAGCAATCCAAATACAAGCTACTTAATGAAAGTTTGTGTATTTGGGGGACAAAGCAACTTAGCATATGACAGGAGGTACAGAATACTTTCTAAATATATGTTGATGCAACAAATGTAACACTTGGTATCTAATTACTTCTGTTTTGGCATTTTCAAAAGCCTGAAGTTTAAAATCAAAATGGATGCTATCATTTAACAGTGCTCTTCTAAGATGGAAAAACTCCCATTCAGCTAAGAGCTTTCGAAGTTCTCTGTTCTGTATAGCACTGGATGAATGCTAAAATTAACTTAAAAGGCCTGGGGGAAAATGCCCTACAATGTATTTGATCCTGTTGCTGCAGAAATAGACACCTTATCAGTGTGGTTTTTGTAGGAATTTGACATTACCAATGGCTATTATCTTTTGTCTCAATAAAATAAAGGAAGGAGATCTGTGGAGTTTTTCTCAGTCATACATACAGTGCCTTATGCAGCTTCTGAGTCTCTGAAAAAAAGCCCTCCAAAGGGTCTTGCATGTCATATAACTCTGAAAGTATTAACAAAGTTATCTCCAGAACTTAAAAAATGAGGAAGGGCCCTTGAGGAAGGGTCCTTGTTCTGGTTTAATCTTTTTGCCCTTTATGAAAATGGATGAGATCTCACTTGCCAAACTTAAGTAATGTGCAGGACAGAAATTCTGCAAGGCTGCACTTAGATGATGTGTATCTGAGTTCAATAGCTCTAATTTGTCTTACGTGAGAAGATTGATTTCCTTGTACAGAAATCAATCTTAGAATGAAGCTGCTGGTCTAATCCTGATACTTTGCAAAACTTTATTTCCTAGCATAATGAACAGGCACTGAACAGCTTTGATACCCTCTTGGTTTTAGTGGAAGTTTTGAATACTGAGTATTTCTCAAAGTTAGACCTTTTTGATTATTTTAAATTTTTTCCTTTTATGGAGAGTGCATATGTGCTCACAGGAGTGAGGGTGGACATGAAGGAGTTACGATGTGCTCCAAGCAGCTCAATTTTTCAGCCCTTTTCTGAAAACCCTGTAACTGAAGTAACTTTTTTGCCTTCTTATGAAAAAATTCATCAAGGTCTTTGCCATCCTTGGTAAATCTAAAATACGTTTTACAGGAAGTATGCTTTGAACTGCAAATAACATCTGCAATAGGAGTGCTTACATACAGACATGGAGGAGGGGAAGCAAGTTGTCACCTTTAGCAGAGGAGTTTAGCCCCCAGCAAGATCATCAAGTCCAGCTATCATTATCGTGATCAGTAAACCATGTCCTGAAGTGACACATCTACATCTTTTTTTAACGCCTCCAGGAACAGTGACTCCACCACCTCCCTGGGCAGCCTATTCCAGTGCCTCACCACTCTCTCAGTATAGAAATTTTTTCTAATGTCTAACCTAAACCTCCGCTTGCACAATTTAAGCCCATTACCTCTCATCCTATCCCTAGTTACTTGGAAGAAGACACCAACACCCATCTCACTACAGCCTCCCTTCAGGTAGTTATAGAGAGCTAGAAGGTCTCCCCTCAGCCTCCTCTTCTCCAGACTAAACAATCCCAGTTGCCCCAGCTGCTTCTCATAAGACATGTTCTCCAGACCCCTCTCCAGCTTTGTTACCCTTCTCTGGACCCTCTGCAGCACCTCAATTTCTTTCTTATACTGCAGTGCCCAAAACTGAACCCAGTATTCAAGCTGTGGTCTCGCCAGTGCCAAGTTACAGGGTCATCACTTCCCTACTCCTGCTGGACACACTGTTTTTCGTATAGGCCAGCATGCTTTTGGCCTTCTTGGCCACCTGGGCACATTGCTGTTCAGCCAGGTGTTGACCAGCACCCCCTGGTCCTCTGCAGGGCAGCTTTCCAGCCTCTCTTCCCCAAGCCTGTAGCATTACATGGGGTTGTTGTGACCGAAGTGCACGACCCAGAGCTTGGCCTTGTTAAACCTCATACAATTGATCTTGGCCCATCAATCCAGTGGATCTTCTCTTGCAGTGAGAGGGACTTTGCTCTCCTGGTCTCTGTCATTGAGGTCCATCTATTCAGAGAAGTGTGGGAAGAGAGGTTTGGTGTTTTATTTTTTTTCTTTGGTTTTGTTATTATTTTGTTTTTGTTTTTTATTGCCACCATTATCTTAGAACTGTTACTCTCAGCATTATGTTGGAGATTACTGAAGAATTTGAGTAAGAATAGAATAAATCTGTCTCTGACTGGTGTCTTGCTCCAAGGAACTATTTAAATGTGACCAAATCACAGATGAAGGTCTGTGGTGTGTAGCATCCATTTGTTGCTTAGGCTAAGCCTGTGAATTTTTGACCCATGAGACTCATGGCACTTCATCATCCTCTGCATTACCTCTACAAGAGTCTCCAAAACCCACAGCATTTTGTAACCATTAAGAAGAATGCTCCTACCGTTTAACACTTTCTCTTTAGCCTTTAGATGTGTGAGAATTATATGCTACTTGTGAATTATTTTGAAAATTAATTAGGAACTTCCAAATATCTTTATTTCTAGAAAATACAGGTTTATTTGCTTTCCATCTCAATGGTCAGTAACTACTGCATTCCTGAAAATGCAGGCTTTTTGACTAGCTAGGATAGATTCTTACATTATTCAACAAAATATCTCTGCTTCTTTCAGAGTTCATTAAGCCATTTGTTTCAGCAGTGATGTTGGTGTCCACAGATAATTACCAGACTTTTGGAAGAAACACACTGTTCCTGATTTTTTTTTTGTACTTTCATTTCCTTAAATTTCATTGTGTTTGTCCATGATAAAATTAGTAAATAGAGATACCAGTTGTTCTTTGTTACTACTTGATGACAGTAATATACTACTTTGGAAGAAAAAGAGAAAATTACCTGTTTTCAGTCTCCCCTGCTGTTGTTCTTAGCTGGCTTTGGTGTTTGGTACCAGGTTTGAATTGAAGTGGACAAACAAAGGAATTTTTGTCGTGCTTGTGCCCATTTATGTCCCTTTGTGCTTTCTCTTCACTGTATTGGGGGAGGGGAGATGCTGTTTGTTTGAATATTGATGCATTGTTATTTTTTGGTCATTTAGTGCCAACTTCTTTTTCTGGAGCTCAGTTTCAGCTCTCAAGCATAAGCTTTTACTGTTCTTGAAAATAAAACTTCTGATTATTTAAATACTTCTTTCTTTAATGTGTCACTTTGTGTAGGTATTAATGTTGATTTCTTAATTGTAAATGTTACCAGATGAAAAGAGAGAGCTTCTATTTCTTTAAGATATTTTGTCGGAATAGTAATATAAATTCCATAAAAACCTAAATGTGCATTAAAAGGCACTGGAAATTGTTACAGTTTTTTTTTTTTTCCAAGGTATAGTTGTGATTCCACGTTAGGTTTTGCCCTTTTACTTACATAAATAAGGTTTACATGGAATGTAAACTTCTGTAGAATAATCCAGTCACTCACATCTTTACAGTGTATTTATCAACCTATACAAAAAGGAGAGAGGGGAACAAGAGAGAGCTTACAGAAAACTGGCTGGTTTTATACACTTAGAAATCCCTGTATCTGTCTTAACAGGTGAAAAACCATTTGAATGTCCAAACTGCCATGAACGTTTTGCTAGGAACAGTACACTTAAATGTCACCTGACAGCCTGTCAGTCTGGAGCTGGAGCTAAGAAAGGAAGAAAGAAACTGTACGAATGTCAGGTGGGTAACTGACATAGCAGAGCCTGAGGCTAGATACCTCCTTCCTGTGCTGAGGGAGTGTGGGACTACTGAGCAGGAAAGGCAGCAAGTGGGCTTAAGTCTCCAAGAACTGCTTCTAGTGAAATAAATATAAGGATCATAATCAACCACAACATGCAGATAAATTCTTATATCTAAATGGTTCAATTTAAAATACAAAATTACTGATATGGAGCCTTGTAATACTTATAAGCAGAGGGATTCTTATCCGTAGGTAGGTGATTATCTGCATTTTAGTGATCTTTCTGCTTCCTCTTCAAGGTTCTTGATGCACTGAACTGTGCCTTTCCTGCTTGTGAGCATGCTTCGCGAAAGTCCAAAATACAAAGTACTACTTTATTCCTATTTCATTATTCTTCTCTTTAATACCCAATATACTGACTTCATCTGGAAAGTCATTCCCACTTACGATGACAATCTGTAATGTCTTTTAAGCAAATATAAATGCTGTAGATGGATAGCTAGGGTACTTGTTCACTATACGTAACTCACATTTGGAATGCTGTTCAGATAATTCTTACTTTAAAAGCTGATTCTGAAAATCTAGAAAAATAAGAGCTGAGGTTGGCTGTAGCATTTTTATTTGCCATTTTGCTGCCCCGCTGCTGTGAGAGTCTTAAGAACGAACACATTGCTGCTTCTCTCTTTCTCCCTTTATCCCTTAATTTCTCCCTCTTGCCTTACTCAGCTCACAGAATGGCTGTTGAGGTTAAACTGGGTTGTGTAGGGAAGAAAACTGCTGGATATTGGCTTTATTTGTTCCAAAAGAGAAAGTGATCTTATGAACAGAAAGCACTGAATACTGCAGGAGATGAATTAGGTTTGTGTTGCTAATTAAGTCATTTAATCAGAGGTTTCACTGATGCTGTTGCATTATTTAGTTATGCCAGTCTGAAATTAAATCTTGGGAGCATATCTTTGTCTTACAGATAAGCTTTCTCTGAATATGAGAATTACTGTATAACATGAAGTTGTACTTAATAGCTTAATTGAACATACTGTTTTGTCTGTGGCCCTTTAGTCTAATCTCTTTGTGTCATAGCTTTCTCTTCCTAAATTGATACCACATCCCATCGCAGAGGTTGTGAATGTGGATTAGCATTTCTTCAGCCTGCAGAAACTACAGCAGTTCTTGGAAAATTTTTCTTGAATATTTCTCTGGAACTAAATTTGCATAGTGTTCAGTAGATAAATCTTGGCTCACTGAACAAAGAGGAGAAAATAAAATTGTGCTTCCTTGGTGAGCCCTTTTGGTGCTATTCACAGTATACCTTGAGTAATGAATTAGACTCTGTGTAGCAAGAACAATAATCTTTTGAGGGAGCATTACCACTAGTCATTATGTATGGCTAAATAATTTTGAGTGCTTAACTATAAGGTTAGTATTTTTAGAAGTCTGTGTGCAACTTCTTTCTGAAGTGTAAGCATGTGGGGGGAAGAAGCATGGCACTAGCATCACAAACCTGTTTTAACAGACTTCACCAGCAATCCCCTACACAGACCCATTCTTGAGCTAGTCCCCATCAGGTACTTCATCCTTCCATACCATTACGGAGGACTAAGAGAAGATGGAACATTTTGTTTCAAAAATATTTGCAGCAGGGAAGGGCTGTTGAAACGTGTTCTTTGCCGCTTTCTGCAGCCAAGAATGCTTGTATGGACAAAGACTCCTGAGCCTGTTTCCTTATGGCAAGCCTGACTTTACTCCACTGTAATCTCTCTTCTGCCCTGGCACCTCATTCATTTCAGTAGTCTGTGGTGTTTTCAGGCTACTTACTGTTAGCTGAAGGGCAGGAAGTACATTGTGAAAATAGTGTGTCTGCAGATGAGGCAGTACTTTTAGGTGGAAGATAATGAAAGGCATGGAGTCATCTCAGAGTTATATTTGCTGAAATCACTCAAGTGTTAACTTGAAATGGCAGAATGGGAGATTTCAGTCTAGCCAGTTAAACCTCGCAATGCCATGAGCCAATGAAAGCTGATAAGGAAAAGTTGGATAGTAGTACTTCATCTAGAACTTCATTAAAAGGACAGCTTGTATTACACTTTCATTGTATATTATTATTACATAAAACTCTATCACCAGACATTTACTGGGGCATAGTACTGTACATGAATTTTACATAGGGTTAAAAAAATACAAAAACCTTTCAAATGCTGTACTCACTCATAAATTTTGTAGGTATCCTAAGTAAGCACAACTCAAAGTACACTTCTTAAAAATAAAAAACAATTACCAGGTATTCTGTTCATCTGCAGATGACTTCTCAGCTTTTAACGCTAACGTGTTTCTTTTTAATCCAAGTAGCAAGAAGCTACACTATGTGAAGCCATGATCTGAAATAGGCACTATATTTTGTCGTATTTCTGTTGGCACTGTTTAAGTTACTGTATCTTTTGTTTCAGGTTTGTAACAGCGTGTTTAACAGCTGGGATCAATTCAAAGATCACTTGGTAATACACACTGGTGACAAACCCAATCACTGTACCTTATGTGATTTGTGGTTTATGCAAGGCAGTGAGCTGAGAAGGCATCTCAAAGAAATGCACAATATTGCAGAACGAATAATGACAGAAGAGGTTCTTCCAGTGGAAGCTGTGGAAGCTGAACCAGTAACATCAATGACTATAATAGAACAAGTGGAGCAAGTCCATGTCCTACCAGTAATTCAGGTACAAGTGGATCCTGCACAGGTAACTGTGGAACAGATGCACCAGGATCTCATACAGGACAATCAAGTGAAAGGCACGCAAATAGATGAACTGCAAGAACAGGTGCAAATCAGTTACTTGGAAGTTGAACACATTCAGACTGAACAAGGTGCTGAAGTTCATGTGGAGCAGTTACATGTTGAGCATGTAAATCAAATACAGATGGAAGAAGTACAGGCAGAACTTATAGACGGAACAGACCTTGAACAAGTAGAATATGAAAGTGTTGATCAAGAAGAAAAGAAACCTAATAAAGTAGATGATGGAGATAAGGAAGATCATGAACAAGCTGAAGACTTAAAAACTCAACAGTTAGTGGACACACAGAATGATAAGATGGATGAGTAGGACAAATAACTACACTGTGTAGGTTTAGGAATGAAATACCAAATTATTTTTGTTAACTTTTACATTGGTTTTTGAGCTGTCTGTGGTCACCTTTCCAATATGCAGTCCATGGGGAGCTGGACATGTGGACCAAAATTAGCTTTCTTCATGTACAACTAAACTTACCACATATGTGAAAAATAACTTTCCCATTCATGTAATACCATGGAACAGAAACTATCACAGACATGGACAGCATTGTAAGGATTTTAATAATGAATAGCTTGTATCATTGGTACACAATCCCTGCGTGTATGTAAGAGCAACTTCACCTCTCTTCCTCTTGCAGTAGAAGCAAACTCTTGTTACAGATTTGCAGGGTGTCTGGCAGAAGAATAAGTAAAATCCAGTGGGTTCTATGTTAAGTAGCAATTGGGTACCTGTGAATTTTTGGATCAGACTGTTTGCTGTTTCATAACAGGTTCCTAACTTCCAGGCTGGGGAAAAAAAACATTTTGCTGGAGGTCTCTGAGCACAAAATCCTGTGCCTTTTCAGTACAGACTGGTTAAATTTCCACAAAATTCCTGGAGTGTTCAAGAACCTAGTTCAGTAAAAGGCAGTGTAGGAAAAGTCATAGCGCTTTATATATTTGCTTTAAATTGTCAGCTACTGATTTATGTTTTGGGTTGTTTTTTTGGTTGGTCTGTTTGTTTGGGTTTTTTTGCATTAAATTTAGAGGGAGGGAACTGAAGAAGGAAGCGGATTTCATGTGGCAGTTGCAGGACACTCTAAAAGGGACACTTGAGCATAGGAAGATCTTGGTAGAATCTGTGGTAAACATGAGCTGGAAGAAAGGTACTGGCAGACTCTTCTGTTATAAATTGTCATTTTTTAAAATGTCTATGTTAAATATAGAGGAGACTTGTCTATATGATATCAGGTTCCTGGTTTGTTTGGTTTTTTTAATGAAATTCTGATACTTGACACAAAGATGTGCTCAGCATAAAAGTAAAAGCCATAGGTATGCGTGATAAACTGCGGATTGAGAAGTAGGAGTGTAAATAATTTAATCCATATTAGACAATAAAACAATACCAACCATGAAATGTCGCATTATTTGTTTCCTCCAATAAATTAGGAACAACTGAGTGATGCAATGACAGTGTCAGCTCTCAATGGTAAGAATCAGTCTCATTTTTAAGAAGTTTAATAGCTTTTTACTGTAAAGTTAGTTTTGTTTAGAAAATATCTGTCTATCTCTGTGTTCCAGGATGCTAAGGACTTCTAGTTCTCAGTTCTTGCCTTGAGATTAGAGGTGCTCCACACTTACGAAAAACTTCCTTTCAAAGCCTTAACTAAAGGCAGGAATTTTTGCAATGGCATTCCCTAATGTACTTGGTAATCATGTAGATCTTAGTTAAAATCAGACTTTTCTATTCAGTCTTCTAATGCCGAATTATTTCCTGAGATTTGTGCTTTTATGTCGTCTTGTTCAAAATGGTTCTTGTGTTTCATCGTAGCCTTTGAAAAACTGTTGCAAAACAAACATGGATCTCAATTAAAATTTCAAACAATTTAACTTGCATTCCTTTCTATGATGTTTTCTGTTTTCTGAGATGCAAGTAGTATGTGATGAGATTCTGTGCAGAGGGAAGAATGTGGCCCAATGTTAATCATTAAAGTTGGCTGTTGTATTTATACCTGCCTTCTGGTAAGATGATGGATCTTTTGGTAACATGGAGGGGACTAGCCTGCTTGCTTAGCTGCATAACTCTTCGGTTTTTAGGTACTTGTGCATATAGAAACAAGATCTATATCAGTGGAATTAAAGGAAAAAATATGGCTATATGTCTAACCACTGAAAACTACTTAAAAGTTAGTTATGTCCAACATAGTTTGAGAAGTTACATGGTATTGGCAGCAGGGCCATGGCTTGGTAAGCACAGTTCAGCTAGGCTATTTCTTTCTTGTGTGATCTCCCTTTTTTAGCAAGTTCATTAACTTGGTATCAGGGAAAGGATACTGTGCTGTTGTGCCCAGTGGTGCCACATCCAGACTCCTGCTGGGCCGGGGTGGGAACATGGTTGGATCATGAGCAATTGCCTCCTCATCCTGAGGGCCAGGGTGAAAGGCTCTTGTCAAGTAATAACTCTGCTGGAGAGCCTTTCCCTTTGCAACCTCCTCTTCCCTACACTTTCTGTCCCAAATGTCTGAAGCTCAAATTACTTCAACTGGTGGATTCCCTTATCCCTTGTTGCTGCAACAATTGATACTGGGGGAGACTCTGGCTCAGAAGCTGTCTTTGTCAGCGTGCTCGGGGTGGGCGTAGGGGGTGGCGGAGGCTGTGCCTGCCGAGCACCGCAGCTCGGCCGCCGCCGGAGCTGTCCAAGGTGCGGCGGCAACCTCTGTGGCGGCGGCCCCTCAACCTAGGCTGCCGCCAACCCCCTCAACCGGGAGGCGCGCAGCCCTCTCGCCCCTCCCGAGGCCAGGCTGGGGCCCGGTGGGGCAGGGAGGCTCATTCCCGCCGCGGGAGGGGAAGGGAGGGGAGGGAGGCGGGCAAATGGCGGTGCCGCCTGACAAGAGCAAATGGCGGGCGGCGGGCAGGGGCCGTGGTGGCGCTGAGGCCTGCGATCCGGGGCTGGGAGGCGAGAAGGGGCAGCGAGGCCCTGCGGACCCGGGGCCGGAGGCGCGGGAAGAAACCGGCTTTCAGGTACCAGCTTTCCCCGCGAGGGCTTTGCCGGGGAGCCCGGCTTGCTTTCCTTCCTGCGCCGCGCCGCAGCCGGGGCTCGGCGGGGCTGTGGGTCGACTCCCTCGTCCCCTCGCGCCTCAGCTTAACCTGCTGGAGGAGTTCCAGTAATTTCAATAATAGATTGCCGCTGCCGTTTTAATTTGACTGTTAATTTGCCAAGTAGAAGTATACCGGTTAAAAGAAATTATCTTTCTCGGTACAGTTACCGGTGTAACATCCCGTATTTTTCTAATTCAGACCTTTCTTCAAAGTGCTGTAATCAACTAAAACGTTTCGCCCTGTAATTCGGTTAGCGGGGCGGGGGCCGAGCCTCCCTCTCCCGGCTGGGTGCGGGGAGGACCGGGGCGCTCGCCGCTGAGGTTAAGTGAACGAGAGGCAGAGCCAAGGTGCGGGGGGGTGGCGGCAGCGTGTTGTTATTGAAATGCAGGTTATTTGAGAGGCACTTGTGTTCGATCTGATGTTCTTTTCTCAGGCTTGGACTAACTGGAGCCTAAAGCCGAAATGTTTTCAGTCTAAGAAATCCCATATTGTGTTTTACTTAAAAAATACGTGACTGATTCCACGGAAGGAGACAAGACGTGCTTCAGTGTTTTCTGGATTGGGATACTATTCCTTACACAGTGTAACTTGTTCACATAACTTTCGAGTGGCTGGCACAGTTATGAACACGTAACAGTGCATGTCACAATAAATGTGTAGCCTCGGGACTTTCTCATTTGAGGATGTAAAGGGACATTTCAGTTGATTCACACAAAATAGATACGTTGAATTATGGGTACCCCTGTGTTACAGCATGTTTAGGTTGACCCCCACCACAGTTCAGGAGGAAAGCTAAAAAACAGTACTCGTTTTCAGGGAGAGAAGTATGTTTGTGCATGTGCATGTAAAAAAAAAAAAAAAAAAAAAAAAAAAGTTTTATTTTACCAAAAAGGGAACTAAAATACATACAAAGTATTTTTTTTTGCACTTTTCAAATATTTTTTTTGATTAAAAGGAGTTCCAGGGGTTTAGCAATCCCATGGGTGTGAAGAAATGAATAATTTGGTTGAGTTTATTTCTCCTGACCACTTAAATATTATCTGTCTTCTAGTGCCTATAATTCAACTGATACTTCTCTTAATAGTATCTTATTTCACCTCAGAATTTTAGTTATTCCTGATCAGCTGATCTTTTTTGGGAATTAGGAACTAAAGATACCTGAATACACCAGTTTTATTGTTCTTACAATTACTTGTTTGGGATCTTTTAAGAGTGTTGTTTCAAAAATTGCAGCTTCTCTGGTATTAAACAAACAAACAAACAAGTCCAGTTTTGGATTCCTTAGATTTGTCATATGAAAATACTCAAAATTATTTTGCAAACTAGTACATAACCTGCATTATTACAAATATAAAGAATTCATTATAATATATTTTCATCTAGTGATTCTGTTATGAAGGCAATTAAGTTTCACTGGAAAAGAATTGGTTGCTCTATACTGTAGCCACATTACAATAAACTGATCAATTAGCCTTTTGCTAAAAAGGATTTTTCTTTGGGTCTGTACGTTGAAGTTCAAGGCAGGATTTTCTGGACTTCACCACTGGGAAAATGAGATGCCTTGTGAAGTGGAGCCATTACAAGGTCCCACTTGGTGAGATAGAGCGCTGACCCAAGCAGATACGGCACCATGGCAGCTGTAGTGCTTCACCTGGAGGAAGTGCAAGTGACAGAGATAGTTATAAAATATATATTAAAAAGGTGCTTGTTGTAGGGGGATTTGGGGTCTTTGCTCTTTTTTTTTTTTTTTTAGATGCAAAGTTACACTGGATTAGGGAACATAACAAATGAGAACATGTGAATTTAAACTATAATGACAAGCAATGCATTAGCTCCTTACAGGTAGAAACAACACACAACTTTTGTGTAGCTAGTCTTGGCCTTTGGTGTTATTCCGGAGCTGTAGAAGGCAAGAGTCAAGGAATAAACTTCAAGCTTTGAAACTCTCGGCTAACACAGAATATCTCCTGCATGGCTCTTCTGTGTTTTTGCAAAAAACTAGTCTTTCATGCATAGACAGCTCTCTTTTAGGACACTTGTCAAATATTAATTACTTCAGCCTCTGACTTTTCTTATAAAATGGTAAAAGGCTTTTAATTTCATTTTTATTATTATTTTTTTCCCCTGTACTTAATTATGGTTTCACAGAGTAAACCTGCAAGCAGGCAGTAATGGAGCTGAAAATACTGTCCAACTTCCTGACTTTCTTTCCTGAAGCATAAAATGAAAGACTCCTTATTGCAAGGAAAGCAAGTTACTGAAAAACGGTAACTCCAGAATAGAAATCATTGTGTCTCTAGCTTGAAAAATGAGAGGACTGAGAAGCATAGGGCAATAATTACTTATAAATATAAAATAAACATGTATTTGCACACTCAATGCCCTGGAAAAATAACAGAAAACACATATTTTGTAAGAAATCATACATTTCAGATAACATCCAAGGATGTTTCATTGTTTCCAGCGTTCATTCACAAGATGAGCCTCTCTGCCCTTCTGGTTGTGAACTGGTGTTTTAAGATGGAAAGGGAGTTAGAGATTATACCAATTTAGACAACTGCAATGAAATCACTGTAAGTATGTCTGTGCCAGTGATAAATCCTGTTAATACTGCATGGAGACAGATCTCGGAAAGGCTTAGTGGCATACATTTTCCATTGGTTGTCATGGAAACCTCAAATCCATGCAGCTGTACAGCTGTGTGTTAATCTGTGCAGTTTAATCCAGTTTCCAAATTAGATCATCAATACTAAGATGCTATATAACAACTAGTTTAAATTCCTTTTCTTCCCTTCTCTTAAAACAGCGCCTTGAGTCCAAACAAAGTACTGTCATACTTCTAGGAAAGACACGGTGTTAAGCTTTGGAGCAATCTGTTGATGTAATAGTAGCGTATAACTTGTCTCGGTGTGCCAAGGCTGATGTTTTTCAGGTGTTTATAAGAAGTCATTGTTCTCACTCTAAGCTATTACATAATTTATGCTTTAGAGATTTTATCAAAATTTTAAGGACCCATTAGTCCCTCATTAAGATACTATGGTTATTACACTGTGCAACAATGATACACAGTGCTGATACTATCGTGACTTTTAAAGCTTCTGTTGCAAAATGAGAATTACTTCATCTGGAAGGAAATAGTATTCCCTGTGAGGTGATTGGAGTGTGCTTGAAAACTCACCTGGGACTGAACAATTGAAGAGAACTACTTCTGGTCAGAACTGACCCTCACTTATAGATCCCTCTTTTATTATTTTGCAATTACTATGTTATTACTTTGATTTTTTTTTTTTTTTTTTTTTTTTTTTTTTTTTAATGGTCCCGACATGTACTCCTGAA
>JANHGN010009010.1:0-32063 GCA_024605025.1 Megaceryle maxima
TTTTTTTTGGCAAATAAAGGGGATTTTGGGGCTCGGCGCTGCCGGTGACGCGGCGAGGGGGGTGGGGTGGGGGGGTCGGGGGCGTCCTGCCCGCTCCCAAGATGGCGGCGCCCTCAAAGGAAATGGGGGGGGCTGGGCTCTGTTGCTTCGGCCGCCGCTAAGATGGCGGCGGGGCAGCCAACGCGCCTGCGCCCTGCGCCGAGGACCCCAACCCCCCCCTCCCGGGGGTGTCCGCGGCGGGCGCCTGATCCCGGTGGCGACCTGAACGGCGGAGCGGGGGCGGTGCCGGTGAGGGGGCGTCCGTCGGGTGTGGCGGGGAGGTGTGGGGGAGGGGGTTGTACCCGGTAGCGAGTTGTGGGGGTGGTCTCGACGGGGTGGGAGCCGCTGCAGGCGCGGGCGGGGGCGGCGGGGTCCCGCGGGTGGGCAAGTTCCCCGCGGCCGGGGCCTCTCCAGAACTTCCTGCACCGCTCTCTGGAGGAGAGGATGGACATTTATGGACCAGGCCAGCAGAGTCTGCCCGGGGGCTGGTGCACCAGGGAGAGAGGGTGGGGTGCGAGGCCCTGGCGTTCGGGGAGCACTGAGGTAAGATCGTCCTCGCCTGGGTGGCCAACTTCTCTGCTCGGGGTGTGTGTGGCTGGCAAGGCGGGGAGGAGAAGTACCTTTTGTCCCGCTTCTCGGCAGCCTCGTTGGGTAAGAAACATCACGTTTTACAGCAAACAAACAAAACCCTTTCCTAGGAGTCTGTCCGTGGTATACGGTAGCGAAAATAAAGGGTCGGGGAAGGAGGGGACGAAGGTAGAAATTGTTAAAAGTAGTTGTACACCGCATAAAGGTGTGTGGCGGATGGGAGGAGGAACTGTTCGCTAATGTATAAACTATAGGATGTTTTGTCCAGAGGAGGAAAAGATTGAAGGTAGAGCTGTAGGATTTTGTGTTCGGCAGCTCTGTGCAGAAGTCGTGAGAATAAGAAAAAAAGACTGGCTTATTTCTGACTGGAAAGATAGTAAATTCTTAGAATTTATGGAGCTAATGTTTTTCAGTAAATTTTTACCTGCTTTTGATACGGTTAGGTGGTGAAGAGGATGAAATGGCTTAGAAAAACTAAGCCATAGTGACTTGTTTGACAGGTGATTAATTTTAAGAGTTGAGAAACTGGAGTTCTGTAGGGGAAAAAAATCAGGAAGAGCTTTTTTTTTTTTTTTTTTTTTAGGGCTTAGTGTTAAAACCTTTGTGTCCTGTAGTCATACAAAGACTAAATTTATTATGAACAGTGGGGAAAATGGGTTCTGGGAAGTGCAAAGGAGCAACAAAAAGGGATAATTTGTAAACAGTAGTAAAGGGGGGGGAAGTGGTGTGGTATGGAGTTGGTGGTATAGACAGTATTTATTTTAAACCTTTTCTGAGTCTGGAATTTTTTTTTTATGTAGCTTAAGGAAGGCCATAAGCTTTCAAACTTAATTGCATTAACTGTCTATGCATAATTGTTCTTTATGGTATTTTTAAAATTATTTTTAGGAACTAGGCATCTATATTATTATGGATATTTCTCTTGTTATTGCTAGCTAGCATTTAAACAACCTGCACAAAGGTGTCAGAGCAACATTTCTATATTCTGTCTGGTTTTAAAAGTATTTAAAGCTTTTATATCTACCTCTTACATTACAATGTAATATTTGGGGTTTTTTTAATGGTGTGGGTGTCTGTCCATCCCCCCCTTCTCTAACAAGTGATTTGCATTTGGGGGAGAAGTGTGAGGTTACTATTTTAAGCTTTTTTTTTTTTTTTTCCATTTAGGTGCTAGAATGTGTGCAAAATGCTGTGTCTTTCAATTATGTAATGTAGTCAAATTGTATTAATGCTAATACCTTTGGTCACTAAAGGACATAATTATGATATTTTAAATAGGCAAAAATTTTAGCAAAATAAAACCAAGAGAATGGAAGAAATTGTCTTGATATTAAGGGATTATTGTAGTGCTGGGCAGTTGGAGATGAGCCTTTTTTGATTGAGGAGGGCATTTGGTTTGGAATTTATAAAGGAAAATAACCCAGTGCCCTGCTTAGTTATTTTTCTCCTCCATAATTCTTTTCTAAATCTGTAGTTGACATTGTCCACCAGTAGCAGAAGAGGAGTATCATCAGTAAATGAGAAGAATCCTTCTATGAGAGGGGCAGGATCATCTTCAGAACAATTTTAGCATAGATGGCAGCCTCTCTTTCTGCCAGTGCAGCTCATCCAAACCACGTTTAATATTCTAGTGCTTCTAATGATTTATTTGTGAGAGAGCATTTGCAGCTTTTGAGGTATGGTAGAAATATGCTAGCCTTTACCTTGTATTTTTGCTTGTTTTGCTCCATTGAAGTTTGTGTTTAAAACACTGTGGTTATACCTCACCTCTGTAAATGAGTGGGCCCATGGAATGCTTCACATATGTGTAGATATCTGGATTTGGATTCCTATAATTTCACGTAACTCTAGTTATCTTCTCTGCGAAACAAGGGATAAATAAATAAGTGACCTTCATTTTATGAAGGAGGATAAATTGATCTATAGAATTGAATCATGTTGGACTAGAAAGATAAGAAGGACTTCACTGAATTAAACCTTGAAATAATTTTGGAGAATAAAATGGCTTATTATGGCAGAAGACCTGTCATATTTAGAAACTTTGAGCTGAAATGTGTGCAGTTTTCCTTAAACCAGTCAATGTGGGCAGCAAAGCTTTTACAGGGTTTATTTTAGAATGTTAGCCAAGTTTCTCAGATAACTTGTTGATGTCATTCTGTGTATTCTGGGCCTAAGTGCTGCTTCAGAGAGACTAGAAGCACCGTGCAAGTCTGTGGACAGTGCCATGCTACCTTGCCTGCCTTCACTCATGCTGTGCTTAACAAAACGCAGCTGATTAATTTTCTATCTGTAGTAAAAGTAGTGTAGTGTCATGCTATGTAATGTGCAACCTGTATTAGTTTGGGAAGTAGTGGGGTTTTTTTCCCTAAATAAGGACTATCTTGAATTAGTAATAACTAGTTTATAACACCTTGCATGAGCAATGTCTGTGTTTAGAAAATATATTTTCTAAAAAAAATTGACATTAGCACATTTTATGCAGTTCCAAATTCTTAATTTTTATTTTTAAAGACCACAGAATTAAATATTAAGTGTAAAATTTGGGCTTTGGATCTGTTCGGTCACGAGAGCAGCCTGATAATGTGTACAAAACAGTGGGACATAACTTTTCCTTCTCATTGAAACAAAACTTACTTTGAATTAATTGGAACGTCATGTGGCGATGTATATGCTGTGGAACTTCCTAATGCACAAAGTAACTTTAAGTTTTCACATTTCTTGTATTTGAAAGATGTTTCGTGTTCATAAGGTGTTATTCAGTTGTTCAAAGGGAACAAAAGTTAAAATCTCTGTCCGTGATTTTTGTCCATGAAATTTGGTGTCTGTTGTCTTGGGTTCAGATTTGATTCCTTCAGCTCTGGTAAAGTAGCCAGGGAAAATAAATGTACCATTCCTCTTATTTTCATCTCTGCTTTACTTCTAGCACTGAAAGGCTAATGCAGTAATTATTTTGAATGGATTTGCCAATGTGTTGCTGAAGTGGTACTGAATGTGGGTTTAGTTTAACTCTTTCTCCTATCATGTGAAATGAATAAAGTCTCTGAAGGTGCAGTTAGATCCTGAAAAAACTAAATATAGCTGGCTTTTTCCCTCAATATTTACAAGGTGGTTTTGGTGTCTTGCAAAGTTTGTAAGATTGCAGCAAGACTTTTTTTTTCTTTTTTTTCCCCCCAGGTTACTTTGTTGACCTTCCAGTGAAGGACTTCAGAAACATTTTTGGACAGCTAATTGAAATACATTTTAGGTTATTGACACACTATTTAGTAAATGAACAAAATAGTATTACTAAGAGTTAAAACCAGACTTCAGCTCTGTAATATGACAGTTGCCCTCCCCTCCTCCAGCATGTGTTCTGTGGTAGAGTACCAGCTAATAATGCCATGGAGGGTTAAGTCTGTAGCTTGCAATACTGTAGTTTGCCTTTTTTGTTTTGTGGTTTTTTTAAGTAAGCATCTGACCTGCATTTCTACCTCTTACAACCCCACTCATATGGTGCATTCTTATTTTAACACTTAATCTTTCAAGTTACTGCTTATGGAATTGAAAGGAAGGTGTATTTTTTTTCTTCTGTATTTAAGGAACTCTTATTTTTGTTTATCAACTACATTGTTTTGACTTCTGCTTAATGTTACTGTGAGAATTTTTTTATTGATTTCTTTATCTTTGACTTACATCTTTTTCTTTAGGAACATAAACCCCTCTACTTTATGCTCACATTTACTTTTGACACTAAAGAGGAATTAATGTCTTGCAAGACAACTCCTCCTGAGATTTCAATCCCCTCCTCACCAAAACAGTTGCTGAGTTGGAATATTTTAAGTGGTATATATGGTAATCTTCCTTTCTCCCCTTCCCCTTAATCTGAGGCTGCAGTGAAGAATTAGGCAGGAATGACTGTCAGGTTAAGACAGCTAAATTTTGTGGACAGCGTTTTTCTTTTTCTTTTTTTTTTTTTCCTTTAAATTTTGATGCCAGGCAATATAGAACCTTTTCTTCAGAGAGCACTATGATTTTTATTCCCCATGTGTTATAACAAGTGTGCCTGTATGATGAGAAGGAAATACATCCCTCTTAATAAGAGTGTGATTAATTGAATTATTTTTCAGGGAATTAACTACTTTGTATTCAAAATGTTAGTGATGCTCAATTAGGTAGTCTTCCAGTTATATTTGTCTCTGTCCCTGAAGAGCTCTTGAATTCTGATGAAGGCCTTATAGGCCAACTTAGAGACTTAAAAGTGCACTCTACAGTGCTTTGTGCTCAGCTAGTAGTAGTTACTACTAGTCACTAGTAGTTACTTAGTACTGTTGTATGCCTATTTTAAGTATATTAAGATAAAAAGTAAGCTTTGGGAATTGTCAGCCAAGCATAGTTGTGGAAAGGTGCTTGCTTTTAGTTAAGTAGCTGCTTACCAGCCATTGATGACAAAGCACCTTTTACTGTTTTGTTTGGGTATTTTTTTCTTTTTTCCTTCAAGAGATAAATAACAATGAGAAAAATGTGTTTGCCATCATTGTGGTGGTCAGAGATCACCTACAAGACTGGGATGTAGAACAGATAGGTTTGTGCTCATGATATTTTTGTGATGATGATAGAGAGGAAGAAGGATTTTTTTCATTTACTTCAAATCCCTTCAAGTGTTTTTGCAATTCAGCTTCATTTGAAAACCATATTGCTTCCAACACTGTAATTCAGGATTTCATGGATTGGACTAATTTTAGTTTTATTTTTTGAAAGGTAACCATAGATTTGAGAATATGTAAAGTGGCTATGTCATCTCCATCCCTGCAGTAATACTTGCAAGCTGTGCTCAGTATCATTATTGAGTGCTGCATGAATATACACAGGCCTGATCTTGAAATTTTCTGTGATCACTTAGAATGTTTGGAAGGTCAAGGGGGGGATAAACTATTAAACTTTTAACTATATAATAACTTAAGCACATCTGTAACTGAGCTGTGCTGTGGTTATGCTATTAACTATTTATTTCTTTAAGATACTGGCATACAGAGTTGAGAGAGAATTCAGAGGAGGTCGTTTTAGTATCCCTTCTATGCAGGAAGGTATTGTAGGTGTAAAAAGATGGGATATGGAAGAACTGCAAACAGTTGTAAGAGAAAGGAGCAAGCAAGTAATTGAACCTTGAGAGAATCACAGATACACACATGTACAAAAAGATGAATGGGTCATAAAGGGCAGAACAAACTTGCCTTGGCAGTGTCCTTTAAAGAAACAGTTGGAAGGTGACTTTCCCCTTCTGTGTCACGCAGAAATTGCAGTGCTTCTGAGAAAGAAGTTCCAATAGTTAGGGGTTTTTTTGTTTTGCCTTGTTGTTGTGGGGTTTGGTTTTTTTGTTGTTGTTGTTGCTGCTTCTCCCTCGGATAGCAAAAAAAGAAGTCACTTTTTATTTAAGTGGGCATCTTTCTCCAGACTTTTTGAATTTTATTTAATTGGCCTTCTTACTGTGGTGAAAAACTTGTATAATATAGCTCAGAAACAGTTTGTGAGGTTATCAGCATTAAGGACATCTTGTTTTTGGTATCATTCTTTCACAGCAACTGCCCTCTTCCTGATATGACTGCATGCATCCTGTTTTAAGAACTGTAAGCTGACAAGAGTGACTGCTAATAAGTTGGTGTATATAGCAATTAAAAAGTGTTGCTTTTTCCAGTGTGAGCTTTCAAAGCACTAAGTTCTCTGAGAATATTTGAGAAAATGGGAAGCTCCATCATCACTGTGCTTGTATTATGTTGTAATGTAGGGAGGGTAATAAATTTTTCAGTAACTTATTTTTATTTTTCCTTGAAGCTGTTAATTTTAACATTGCATAATGATAGGAAGTTTTAATTGCAATTCAGGTGTCTAACATTATGCTCTGAAGCCAGTTGGTATAAGGGTAAGAAAGGGGAAGGTAGAAGCTACAAGAGGTACACATCAAGTGAAACAGTCTACAGAAAGGGAAAGCACTTTCTGCTAAAATATTTGAGCCTGTAGGCTGTCAAATTATGTTTGTTACTCTGAGTTTGATGATACACATATTAACTTGGCTAGTTGGCTTTTGGGATTTTCAGCTTTGTGTGCAGAAGGATTTCCTCTGAGACGCTTCCTTAATATCCTTCTGTGTTTCTTTTGGAGCATTAGGGTTGTAGTGGTTTGTGTGGCGTTTTATTTATTTATCTTACTGTTTTGTTTTATTCTCTTGTTCTCCTTATCTTTGTTCATAGCATTCTGAATGGTAGTCTTAGCTTTTTGTCCCTGAAACGTATGTGAAGATCTTCACTTTGAGAGGTGTGGAGTTCAACTATGAAAAAAGTGTAATCAGTAGAAGTATTAATGGAACTACTCAAGTACATTAGGAAGTACTAAATTAAAACTCCTCCCTCAAGAAAAGGACAAAATTGTGAATGGCTGAAGGGAGATGTGGTCAGTAGGTGGAGGCAGGTATTCACTGGACATGGGAGATATGGAGTATGGGTATATTTACAGGAGTTCTAGTTGTTAACACAAATACTCTGAAAATTCACAGGGAGTACGTAGAGCATGTAATAGCATTGTTGAATACCAAGGAATAATGAGGTTTAAGTAGCTGCTTGTTGTTTGTCACAAATATGAAACGTCTAACCTGAATAGGAGTCAAAAAAGTTAACAGGATACTATCAATTGAATTAACTGAAATATTAAAAATTCTTGTTTTATCAAATCCAGAAAATCAGACGGAAATACAGAGTAGTTGTTCTTTGTGAAGGACACAAAGAAATTCAGGAAGTCCCTCAGACTTTGTTATGGGTTTAATATGAGATAAAATTTGAGGGGAGGGGGGAAATAACAAGAATTAACCAAAGATAAATGTCAAATGATTTTTTTTTAATTATTATTAAAGCCTTACTCAAGGTTTCTATTTATCACTAATTTAGTAGCTTCATTTGAACACTGCATTTTACTAGTTCCTTGACTGAAATTTCTGATTTTAAACATAAGTTAATATTGTTCCTGAACACTGGAGTCATTTAGATGCTTTATTCGAAGTGGGAGGAAGGTACTTTAAAAGACTTAAGGATTAGTTCAGGAGATGAAACAGGGTTATGCGAGAGTTGCAGACTTCAACTCCTGTGACTGTTTTAGCGTTCTGAGGGATGCACCTGGTGATTCCTACTTGAATTGTTTTTTACAGGTTTACCTACATAGCAGGCTTGGATTCACAGTGAGATGAAATGTAACCTGATAGCTCATCTGCTTTTCAGTAAATCTCTGCAGATGCTTTTAGCATGCCCTATATATGAGATTTCTCTAGTTCAGCGGGCTGCAGTCTTTTCTCAATTAGCAGATTCCCCATATGTTTTTGCTGAGGAGACGGACTCTGGTACTGTCAAGTTAAGTCTAGTTGTCACATGCTTGTTTTTATAGTTACCTTTGAGGGTGTCCTAGAATTAGACCAATGTGAGAAAGTTATGATCCAAGCCCAAATCCACTGTGTAAGTCATGTTATCAGCCCCTGCAGCACCCTCTGGTGATCCAAACATGCTTGTGCAGCAGTCGGGGTCCTGGTTCTGCTTGTGAATGAGCATAGCCATCAGATCTTGCTATGGGACTGAAGAAATGCTTTAGACCAAGCCTAGGCTACAACTGACTTGATGTTAGTAATGGATGCTGTCAGTTTTTGCTGTCACTGTGGTGTTTTGTTTTTTTTTTTTTCCTCCTTTTCACCTTCTAATTTTTATCTAAGAGGAGGTGGAAGTCATTAAAGGTAGACTGTCCTGTTAACATTCATAGAATCAAAGGTATCTTTCACATATTTGCTCTAGGCAAGCATAACCAGTGTGATTGCATGAGATAAAAGGATTCCAACTTTATGGCTGGGTTGCTGAGGAGCAAATGAACATGGTACGGGGAAGAGGGAAGAAAAAAGACAATGTGTATATTTTTGTTCTGTGCACTATAGCCTATTTATGATATTAAAATATGTCTTGGAGAAGCAGTGGGAGTAAATTTTAAGAATTTTGAACAGTAAGAGTAAAGTAGTGGTTTTGCAAGTAACAACCCTTGCAGAAATTCTGTTTCCCTTACATTTTGGCTATTCTGTTATTCCCTGATCTTTCAGTGACCCATATATACAGTGTATTTCTCTTAAGTTGGTTAAATGTGTTAAATGGCCTGCTTGCAGTGGCTAGCCTGAGTGCAGGGGCCTGCCGAGTGCCAGGTGATCCAGCAGAGCCTGCTGCCTCTCTGGTCACTGCGGGTCATGTGCTTTGCTTGGGGGCTCTGTGCAACTGCCAGGTCACTAATTCTGCAGCACCTTTTAAAAAGTCTTAAAAATAATTGATACTTTTACTGTTGCATTTTGTTGAAAACAGCCAATTAAATTAGAAGCTGCTAATGAGGGCGAATAGACTATGATCATGTAAACTTCATTTTATTAGAAAAGTAGATTTAGAAAGCTGAGGGTAATAAGACAGTTTCATCTTCAAGTTTTTAGTGCCATCATTGATAGTGCCCTAATCTCGTATCGCTAAACAGTGTTATTTTCTTAAGTATTTTTATTTAATTTTATGAAAACTAAAATTAAAGGTAGGACAACTTAAAACTCTGCGTTCAGTTTCTTAATTTGCTTGGCTTTTAATGTATTTGATTTGATTTAAGTAACATACTGGGCTGTGATTCGTTCAGCAGAATAAAGTTGAATCTTAAATAGATCCTAATTTTGATGGTGCTTGCTTGTAAGTGTATGGGAAGGTAGACTTGTGTAGAACATTTGCTATTTCTTCCTTCCCAGAGAGTCTGGTCAGGATGCTGTTTGCAAAATTCTGTAATGGCTTTGGGATTTTGTGCAGGGAATTGACTCTGCAGCATTTGTACTTGGGATTTGATTTTTGTGATCTAGAATAGAAGCTCAGTGGGTTGTGATTGCATCTGCCTGCCCTCTGCTTTTCCCTTTCCAGACTTTGGACCATAATTGTATACAGATTCAGACAGCAGTTTGCTTCTCTTATGCATGTGTTCTGAAGGTCAGGGAGCAGGAGCTTATTTGCACCAAAGGAAGTCAGAAGACCTGTTTGTCTCAAAACCATGTAGATTTTTCTGTTTTAACACCTTGTGTCTAATCTCTTCTGCACCTCCCACCCTTCCTGAACAGAGAAGTCAAGGGGATATCTTACTTTGTTCTTAAGAGATACTAATAAATTAGTTGAAAAATCACTCTTCCCCACTGCCCCATGTGAGGCTTCTATCTGTGTTTTATTGAGGACTTTCTGGATCCTTGATTTTATTTTTTTTGACATAGTATTTTTAGGACTGAATTGTTATATGACCTATCACAATATTCCTGAAGATAGTCTGTCTAGTTTGCAGAAGAGGTTTCAGCCTGCTTTTCCATCATGCATTCCTTTAATGAAATGTTAATGAGAAGATGATCTGATAAACTTCTTGAAAACTTTCTGTGCAGCAAACTCACTTATGAGGTTTTTTCTTCAGATCTGTTTCTTTTAAAGCATCTATGTTTCTGTAGCTGTCTTGCATGCATGTAGATAATGCCTACAAGCAAGCCACAAAGATTTTTTGGTGTGTTGTTCTTCTAAGGCTTGAATGACTAATTTTCTGAAGGTGTAAGGAACAACAACCTTTCTTTCATGTGAGGTTTCTTTTGTGCTTGTCACAACTGTTAGAAGCGGGAGAAAGTAAGCTCAGACTTAAAATTCAGAGTTGCAATCTGATGAGGAATCCTCCAGGCTTCTTATCTTGAATAGTTGAGATCACAATTCTTGCTTCTGTCTTATCTGTACTTCACTGCTTTTAATTCTTCATGGTCTCCTCTCCTTAATCCTAATGGCTTATAAGATAGTTCACTGGCATAATTAGCTTATCTTAAAATAGTCTGATCTGTGAGCAATATTTGAACAGTGAAGGCACAGCCAGCCCAATCATTGGGTTTCCTGTAGTTGCACCCACAGAGATGCGTCAGTGTTTGGGTCACAGAGGAGGGAGGAAAGGAGTAGGTGAGAATTTTTTGAAGATATAACTGGATCTTGAACAGGAATGTTTCAGCCACCTGTGTTGGCATTTACAGATGTTGCCATTCAGAATTTTGACAACAGCCAATTCAAGTAACTAGAAAGTATTTTTTTGTTTTGTTTCAACCAAAATACATGTAAAATGCAGTGAGGATGCAAAATTCAGTTCTATGGGTGCTCCTTTCCTGAGCTTGTGTTTTATATTTGTAGCTTGAGTGTGTCTGGCTTGGTTTATCAACTTTTATGCTTGAGAGAGACTGAGCCTCTTCTTACCTCAAACTCCTTGTTTCAAACTTAAGTCTACTTCTGGTTTTGGGTTTTTAAACTGAGGTGTTCAGATACATTAATGTATCTTCTTCCTTGACACTGCGTACCTGAGTTTGACTACTTTCTGTAATTGTCATCTTCCTTTTCCATTTTGATTTTCTTAAGACACCAATACAAATATGGCCAAGGAAATAATTGGATGTGTTAATGAAGAAGATTGTAGTAGGTGTATTAATTCTGAAGGGTAAGCTCTGCATTTAAAATCTGCATTTTTTAAATAACTTAAGCTGCAGTTATTGTAGCGGCTACAGTATTGAACAAGGGATTAGAATAATTGTTTCTTGTTACTATGTGGGAGAAGGGACTTGATATAAAATAAATTCAGGATGCTGCTTGTGATTTATTGCATATTTTCTGGAAGACATAATTTTGTTTGGATTTCTTTAGAAGAGTACTTTTCCAGAAGTTCACCAAAAAAACCAAACAAACAAACCATTACCTAAAATTCTGTGCCAAGTTGTCGTGGTTTTTGTTGATAAAAAGTGGATTTCAGCATTTAGTGTGATAAAACTAGTTGTTTGGTGAATTGTTCAGCTTCTCAATAGCTAATGCTCAGTATACAAATACTGGCTGCTCTGGACTTGAAGCAGGAAATGTGGTTCTGTTATTTCAACATGTAAAATGCTTTTTAAAAGGGAAAGGTTATTCCATTTTTGAATCAGTAACTGTTTATTCTAATAAAACTTCTACATTGACATTTTTAGGTCCTATATATTGGACTCTCAAACCCTGGGGGGAAAAAAAAAAAAACAAACTTGTAAGAAATGCTTTTTAATATGTAGTGTTTTGAGGTTGCAGACCATCATTGAAAGACTAGCTTGGACTCTGAGATGTAGCTGAAAACAAATTCTCCTCATAGTTTTTTTTGTTCTTTTTCCAGGTGGATTTTATATACTACCTCCATGCAGGAAGTGAGTAAACTAGTTTTAACTGTATGCTAATGTCTTGCATATGCTGCAAGATTTCCTGAGCTTATCCTGTAAGTGGCAGTAACTTGGCAAGTCCTCTGTGTAGTTTAATGTTTAACCTAACTCTAGTTTTGTATTGCTGGTGCTCTTACATTTACAGATATAGAGTTGCAATATAACTGAAGATTGGGTGGTGGAACTGTACTTCTCTTCCTGTTAGAACTATGCATCCCAAAAGCTTGGTATAGGCATCATTTTAGTGTGGTTAAGTTTTTTACAACAAAATTATTCTATGTGAATATGGTCTATGTGAAAATTCTAGACCAGATAAAGTCAGCTTTCCACTGAATTTGGTATATTTCTTGTAACCCTTGTTTTCTTGTGAGGTGTGTTAGTGCTTTGCTTTTTTTTTCCCCTCTTTTTTTTTTCTTTTTTTTTTTCATTAACTGTGCTTACAATGAGTTTTCAGTGAACTAGTTTCAATGTTCCAGCTAAAAATCCTTGGCTGTAGTGATGGCTTAAGTGGTGGAGATGTCATTCTGGTATTCTTTCTACCATGTTTCCTTTTGTCTGTTGGATCTATTTAGATGAAAATGTTGTAAGCTGATGACATAGCCTGTTTGCTTGTTCCCTGTTATAGTATTACTGTTTATGTCTTAAAAGTATTATAGAGAGATTATTTAGGAGAGGAAGTCTAGCACAGAAAAGTTTCCTGTGAAATATTTGAAATAGTGGTGAATTCTAATGGGGTTCCCATGGTAGTGGATGTGTGTTTTTCAGTATATATTAGTCAGATCTTGCTATTGTCTTTTTCATAATACAGCATGTTGGCTGTATTGTAGTCAATATACAAGTTGCCTTAGCAAAACTTTCTAAAACATTATAAAAAAAAAATTGTTAAACCATGTTTGGCAAAAAATGCTAAAGGGTTCTAATGCATCCTGACTGTGTAGGGAACTGGTTTTTTTTTCTCTCTTTGGCATTCACATAAGCTTTTTAATCCAAGTCTTTGTCTCTTTCTCTTCTGCCGTATTCCCATACCAAATTAAATAATTTAACTTCTATTTTAGCAATAGGAGACAATTTGAGCATAATTAAATTAATGTATCTGTCTAAATGAGTGATACCTAATTGGATTATCATTGTTTAGAGAACATGCCTGCAATCATTCATTGCAAAACTGTACATTTCTGTTTGAAAGCTACAATAAATATTGAAGTCTCACTGTTCAATCTAATGAATGTAGCTTGAGATCTGCGCCTTCATTGCCATTCTTAATTTCCAGAATGTACCAGTGGATTGAGATGCCGTTGTTGAATTCCAGGGCTTCAGTGAAGAGTGTAGTGGCAGAGAAAGGCACACACTGCTTGCTGCCCAACCCAGTCAGCCTGTAGCCAGCCCTTCTGTTCTTCTCTCTTGTGTTGTCCATTGTCTGTTACAGGAGCTTTCAGACCTCTTACTTCCCAGGCTTCATACTCTGCCCACAGCAAAATGTAGAGATGCTGAGATAATGAGGGTTAATGATAATTTGATAATGAAGGAAGATAATATATATATTGTGGTATTTTTTTGTTTGTTTATTTAAAGGTGTTTCTGGGTTATAGTGCTGTTTTGCTAGTCTTTGGCAATTGAGGTATAAAATCTCTTGAAACCAGAAGGTTGTCCATGCACACTGTAGACCTGTGCATCCAGTGGGTCTGTGTCGTATGCTTGCTATGCGTATGTTACAAGCTTATAGACTACGTATTTTTCCTATACGTCAAATTCCTCTGTTTATCTTAATAACGCTTATTTGAAAGACTTGCTAAGGTACTATACTAAACAACATATGATGGGAAAAATACTAGTAATTAGATCTGTCTTACAGGTTAAAGACCAAATTCAGGAAAATAGTCTTTAAGTCTGTTTGGCTAGAATTCTCTCTTGGATCAAAGGTAAAGCTATATTGTGATAGATGTATGTGGGCTACCTTTGGACTAGTTTAATGTAGCTGCGGAATTCCATGGCATGTTGGGATACCCACACAGGGAAAGCATTTTTTTTATTTTCTTTTTTTAATCCCTACCACTTGAAAATCCACAGTGTCATAAAATGCTCTTTAATTGTACTACCTAAATGGAGCAAACCTGTTTCTTAATGGAGAGCACATCTTAAGAGTCATATTTGTCATCTAATAAGTCCTTGGGAAATGGGGTTAATATGTTCGGTTATGACTAGTCACTAGCAAGACGTGGATGGCAATGCACCTGTGTTCTGAGGTGGGTATGTCTTATCACGTGGTCTCGTGTGGTTTGTAGCTGTGAATTCCTGTTTCAGGTTTTCTTTGTGACTTTAGCAGAAGAGTACTGAAACTATTTGTTATGTTCCAGTAAAACAAATGACAGTCAGCACCCACCAACTTTTTATTCTTTTTCAGTTTGGGGGTTTTTTTTAATTAAATGTGGTTTGGTCATTTTTCTTTTGTTTTGTGAGAACATCAGGATTTTGATTTAGCAAGCCTTGCTACATCAAGTGCCACCAAAAGTAGGCTTGAAATTAATAATAATTATTGTGTGGCATTTAAACCAATCATCCTTAAAAAAAATTTTGGTTTTTGCTTTTTTTTTTGTTGTTTACATACTTCTTTTAGATGAGTAGACTACAATGAAGTTTGTGGCTTTTAGTAAAACTTGTAGTTCCAAAATTTGTCTGTGCGCTAGACTGAGGCCTCTGCTTTAAGGAGAATGTTTTGGCTCAGATGGTCTTTAACAAATTGGTAAGAGTAAGGAAGTAAAAAAGTTTGTTTCATTTTGATCTGTGTATACGACAGAGGCTTCTTAACTATCCAGCATACAGATTTAGTGGTGCTGATAATGGTTTTATGATGATGGAGGTAGTTTCAACCCTGTTGTAATTTGACCTAACCATATGGAAGCCTGACTGAGAAGCATTTAGTTTTAATTAAGGACTTAATTCTGCCAAGTAGAACTTCCATCAGCTCTTGCTATTTAAAAATATGGAAGATAAAAAATCAGAAATAATTTTGTAGTGAGAGTGTTGCATTTTTACATTTATTTTCAGTTCTCCAGTTGATACCTGTAGGTTAAATCAAAAGTTTAAATTGTGATCTGGATGACTTCTGTGCCTCAGAGCTTATCTGCTGATGCATTACTTTAGCAGCAGATGCTATTTTTTTTTGTCAAACTTTGCGTTGTTTTGAGTGTTTTGCTGTTGAGGAAATTTAAGAATGTCTTCAATCCTTGTCTCTGTGCCGAAGGTGATGTAAACAACTGAAGGTATGTTGTGTATGATTTTTGGTGTGAGGATCTGGAAAAGTCAGTAAGTCAAACTTCAGCTGTTTGCATTTCTGGGGTTGTGTGTTTGGTGCTGTTTGTTTGTTGTTTTTTCTGTTTTGCTTGTGGGTTTTGTATTTGGTGTTTGGTTTTTGAGAGAGAGAATGTAGTTGCAAGTAAACCAGGAGTATTCCTCCCCACCCCCCTTCTGTCTTTCTCTGCTGGTTTTTGGAGCTTTCATTCACTTGACTTCCAGTGAGAAGATGATGAGTTTTCTGTCAGATTTATCTGTTAAAATGCTAGTGTTTTTCTTCTGAGGAGGCAAGAATTGTGAATTCTGTTCTTACTAAGTATCTCTCTTAATATCTTCCTTTCTATTTTTGGTTTGTCTTCTAATGCTGTCATGAAGTTCCAGATCAGCTATCTGGGTACATCGCGTGAACAGATTTTTGTTCTTTTTGCCACCTGGGGTCTTGAAATGTAGATTATTGAAAACTGACCACTTATGTACCAGTGCTTTTGGAGAAACAAAACAAATTACTATCTAATATTAAAAATGGGGCCTCTGCAGAATGTTAGATTATGCAAGCTGTGGTGGTGTTGGTAATCATGTTAGGTAGGTTTGATTTCTGTTGATGTGTTTTTGTTTGCTTCTGAAATGAGTAACCTGTAATGCATCAAACAGTTGCAGAAAAGACCTTCATCAAGGTCAGTGGGGTTTTTTTAAATGCTTTGTATAATATTAAACATTTATTGTTCTTAGTCAAAGCATGTTTTATATTATCTCTAAGACTATAGATTTTCTCTGTAGGACCCTAATGTTACTTGCTTTCGGTAGAAAAACTGTTTCTTTAGTTTTTACTATGTTGGTGAAATTTAGTAGCTACATTTTTAACAGTGCAGTCAGAAATGTGTTAATTAGATGAAAAATATGCTTTATAGACAAGTTGCTCTTGTTTTGATCCTGTTCCTGTATTTGTCTTCATATTGAAGCTTACTGGGTGAGTTAATTACTGTATTTGTGTTTCTTATCAGTTTAATTGTTGTATACTTCTAATGTGTAGGTACTTTTTTGGTATTTCTCTGCAGTGCTGTGACCTGCTGTTAGCAGGTGGGATTGGTATGTAGTTAAGTCATCAAGATGGGGGGAAAAAAAGTTTCAAATAAGATGTAATGAAAAAATTAGTTTGATGCAGATAAGGAAGTGATGGCTTAAATATATGAGCGGTAGAAAGTCAAATGCAGAGTTTAGCAGACGTAAACAATTGGAATGTTATAGTCCAGCTAGATTAATGATTTTGGCAGCTCTGCAGAGGTGAGCCATGGTTCTTGAAGAGGATTTTTTTTTTTTTTTTCCTTCTTTGCAGTGACAGCTTCTGTGCTCCCAAGGGTTGGGGGGTGGGGAGTTCTTACCAGCAGCTGCACAGAAACCTCTAAGTGCAGAGGTGGCCCAGATTCAGTGTTAAAGCTGTCGGGCAGAGTACTGCTGTGTGTTAGTGCTTAGGCAATATGATGCTGTTTGACCAGATAAAGTATCTCAGTTGTGTGCTTATGTGTGATGCTATAGGAATACATATTTGGTGTGTAGCTAGTATAAGTGTTTCTCCTGATTTTTTACAAAAATCTCTCGTATGTTAGAGAAAACTTGGTGCCTCCAATGTGGTCCTTTAGGGCAGAACTTATCATGGCAAAATGAAACCTGATTAATATATCAGGACCATGGTGTAGACTTCAGATAGTTTGGTGCTTAACCTTTGAGTGACTAAAATTGCAAGTGTTGTGATACTTTCCCTCTGTAAAAATGTGGTATTCTCTATCTTTCTGTCATTTTATAAATGCTAGTGTTCAGACTAATTAAGGAATGGCTGAATAATTAGCCAGTTATAAGTATCTTGTCAAAATCCAACCGCTTATTACAGTATTACCTGTACCTTTGCTTCACTTTGTTCTCTTGATGTGCCTGTAGTGCCTATAGCATATCTTTGTTGTGGATAACTTAGTCAGCCATTGATAGTTCTGTCTGATTTTAGGTATTCCTCATCCAGTGGAAAGGTAGAACCAGTGATGTATGAACAATCTTGCAGAGTTTCTACTGAAGAGGAACAGTGTGAGAATGTGCTTACAGTATGCAGGAAACATGCAGTTGCAGCTTAAGTAGGTACATGCGATAACTTTAAACCAGCCACTGTGGATATGGTTTCACTAGAGTAGCAACAGTCTGACATTTTTATGTGGGCTAGTTGCCTAAGTATGTACCAAAGGTCTGTATGATTCCCCCTGATTCCATCTTCAGTGCTGAAGCTTACTGTGATTACATGCTTACTGATAAGTACTTAAGTTAGGCTTCCCTCTATGCTTATGAAAAGAAAAGGATTAATGTGTATTTTTCTGGCAAAATACCAATACTTTGCTGATCTCTCTTGACCTCTGCGATCAAGTCAATTCCCCTTTTATTTTAGCATTCTCCAAGGCAGCAGTCTGAAACCATGAAACACCTTATGTGAAATGTCCCCTGTGTTAGTCTGTAGGCAGCTTTTAGAAAAGCTACCCTTCCTTTCCTCGTTAGGCTGGCAATCTCTGTAGTGCAGTCCTCTTTTGTAGTATGACATAGGAAAGCATTGTGACAGAGGCTGATAAAACATTTCTAGTGTTTGCTCCATTAATTTTGACAACTCAGATTGTTTGTATTTTTATATGCCAGTGTGTGCATTTCTATATATGTCAATATATGTAGAGACAATGTGTGGGTTTTTTTTATATGTCAGTATCTTTTATATATAACATCTGCTATGAAATTGTTAGAACAGCATGCAATGAAGCTTATTTAAACTGTGTCCTAGTAGTTACTGTGCACCCAGTTGGTTTAATAAACCAGTAAAATATTTCAAATGTACTCAGTTAATAACACGTATGAACTTCATTAGTCTTACACATCACGTATTATAATAATCTCTTGACCTTTTAGTTAACTTTTCATAGCAAGAGAATAAGACAAACCAATTAACACTGGAGTTTTGAATCTTAGAAACTCATAATATAGATAACATAAATGCAAGGGTTACATGTGTGTTTTAAAATAGTAAATGGGTTAAAGTAGCACTGGCATACTTAGTACTCTGCTGGCATAGTTCTTCCCTTCAGATGGCTGTTTGGAATGTGAAGCCTCTTCCTATATTTGCTGTAGCAGAGCTAAAGTTTAATGTCACTTATAGGAGAAATTTAATACACGCAGCTTGTACAGAACTGACCTGCTGCCATGATAGTATGTAGTATATTTAGCACGCATGTGTCTGGTAACCACGCGATCTTATGCAAGGGAATAAAATGGTGGAACTTTCAAAAGTTACAATTTCTCAATGTTTTCAGAGTTCTGTTAAATAAAATGTTATCAGACTACTTGAAGAGACTGTTTATAACTGAAATCTAACCAACTGCAAAATTTGGAATGCTGCAGCATTGTGTCTACATATCAGTGTAAGAGATGACTAAGAATTTAAAAGTAGTTGGGTATTTTTAATCCACCATAATTTTTAGAGTATTTTGTTTTATTTTTTTAGGCTGTTATAATTCAGTTTTCTTTTGCCATGATGACTAAAGATTAATTTTTAAATGAAATCTGTAAATAGCAGTCTGATCCTCGGGTACTTAATCTTTAAGAAAAACTACAAATGTAAATTTTGGCAGTGCTGTGATATTGTCTCAATTTCTTGGTATCATCTGTTCTTAAAAGCTAATGTGTCAGTTATGTGCCTTCTGCAGATTTAGCAGGTCACCATTTGGGAGAAGATATGCAGGGAAGACTAGCATACAGAAGTTATGTATCAAGACAATGTTGCAAGGTGGATAATCTCTTTAATGGAATATAATCTCCATTACGCAAAATTCTAATAAAGTTTAATACAGTTTTCTCTGCTGGTTTGTTGCTGAAAGTGTGGTGTTGATGATGGTTTACTGTTAAAGGTTTTTTGATGCCTTATGCTGAGCAGAAGGAGTGAGATGGCTTGCTCATCGGCTCCCCTTTGTTGCAAGATACTATCTAGCATGCACTACCAGGATTCTTCTTGTACCGTAGCTATGGGCTCAGATGAATAAACATGTCCTAGGTTGGATGCAAGCACCAGAGTGCAGCTGTATTTCTAACACCCCATTACTAGGAGATTTCCTTAGTCTCAGACTTTCATGATTGCATTCCTTAAGCTTGAAGATTGAAGTGAGTTCTGGATGTTTCAGGAGCTCCTTTCTTTTTCAGGTCCAGTGGTCACATGTCATGCTATTGAGGTTTGGCTAAAAGCAGAGAAACCTCTCCCAGCTGTGATTTAACTTGTACATCCTCCAGCTGGTAACTTTTTCCACCTTTTTCTCTTGAGAAGACTATGTAGGCACTTCCTTCCAGATAATGGGTTGTTGGATTTTGCTTTTTGATGATGTTTCTGTAGTTGCACTGTCATTATGGACTAGTAACCTTCTTCAGTGATTGAAGATATTTTCTATCAAATTCTCTAATTTTGGTACATAATGCATTTGCAGAAAAATTCCAAGGAAGCCCAGTGGAATTTTTTTTGATACTTTAAGGACACACATAGTAAAACAGCATTAAATTGTCTTAAGCATAATAGAGAACTGAAATTATCCCATAAAACATAGCGATATTGTGCACTCAGTTACATACCTTAGTATACGTACCATTTCCTAGCCCTGCAGAATAGAACTGTGTTGAAAGCTCTGGTTGGTCTTTTTAAGTATTTCAAAATACTAATAATTCTCAGTAAAGCCCAAGCTCCTGAGTTAATAGCATATGAAAACAACAGGGTCCACTTACATTTCTGATTTTGCTTTTGGATAGAAGCCTGGATCTGAGACACTGCAGAACCAGTGGTGAAAAATCAGGTATCTAGCAGAGTTATGAATTGGTGGTGGTGGGTTTGTCAGTGCTACTGACAAATATTTATTAACTTTTGTTGCATGATTTATCTTGCTTTTTCTTATGGCTCTTCTAATTTTTTTTTTTTTTTGTTACAAGAAGTGAGTCTTAATTGACTCTGCTTTCAGAAGGCCAGAGAATACCATGTGCATCCTTGAAAGACCTTCCCTAAAGGTGAAATCCTTAAAAGTGAATGAGAGCCAGTTTCTTTTTAATGTCTGTTTGAATCTACTAAATTTAAAAAGCCATGTCCGAGTCTTTGTTCTATGCTTCTTGGCATCAAATTGGATAAAATGCCACAGATAAAAACTCCCTACAGATAAACTTACTGTTAACTCTCTCTGCTGTCTTTTGTCATATTTTTTCTTCTGCTTTTGGGGACTTTCCCTTCTCTGTAATGCCCTTCTTCCAGCTGCATGGGGTGAGCATCTTCACTGAAGTGAACTTGGACTCATTCCAAAAAAGAACAAACAGTGAAACTTGAGCTATCTTGCCTCCATATGGGAAGACTACAGGCAATATTACCATCCTGTTCAAGAATATTTTGGCTTCAGTTCCACCTACTGAAAGGATTAGGCAAGGACACCTATTTGAGTAAAATGAGATTTTTGAGTCTGAGGAATGACTAGATAGACTAAGTACTTCTTCCTTTCTGGACCCAAGCTGACATCTTGCAACTAATGCAAATGTACTGACTCGGCAGCATTAAAACATAAGAGCAGAAATCTTGGTTTACTCTTTAAACCACAGCGCAGTGCCTTGCTGCTTTCTTGCTGCTGTGCACCTCTGCAATAGACCTGGCTCCTGCATCCTCATCTGTTATTGAACTGTGCATTTATGGTAGCCTTAAGATTTTATGTGTTACTTTTTCTGATGTGGAATGCTAAAGGATTTGTGTTGTGATGTGTTTTGGTTTTTTTTTTTGTGTTGTTGGTTTTTATTTTCTTTTTTGGCAGGTTTTTTTTTTTGTTTGTTTATTTAAGTGACGCATACAAAGGGGAGTGCCTGCCATATATAAAGGTTTTCTACCATTGTTAATTGGATATTACCATCAAAATTAAATATATTCAATGGTAGACAAAGAGGAAGGAAAATCTGCAAGAAGCTAGAAGGATGAATCTCTGCAAGTATTGGTTGGCATAGAATGTTAAGAGTAGTTCCTGCTAGAAGTACAGGGCAAGCTTGTTTTGATTCATATCTTCCTTTTGAAAGCAGGCAAATATTTATAGTGTGGAGGATGTCTCCACCCCTCTCCCCAGTGAAGCTGTGCTGGAGAAAATGATGACACTGTGTGTTGGTGAATTCTTACAAATCTAAACATAGACCATAACCAATAGGTGTGTCTGTGCAGGGGTAAAAATCTGTTAGCTTCAGATGAAATCATAAGCTGAAGTTTTGAGAACTGGGGCTGACTCAGTGGTCAGCATTCGGGGTTATTCTAAGAAGTCTTTGTTTCAAATCTTGGATTGAAAATCTGTTAGTTTAGCAGCATGATGAAATCTGCCAAAAAGCAACTGTGAATCTGCAGTTTGTCTGAACTTTCTTCCAGTGGGAAGACAGAATTTTGGACTCTCTGTGTTTTGTTTTGGTTTTAATTTTCTTTCCTTTAAGCAAGTCTGAAATAATTTCCTTACAGCTTCTGTAATCCTGCCTCAAAGCACAGGATATGAGATGAGAACCGAGAGAAAAGTAGAACTCGGTCACCAATACTACTTGTTAATTAAAATCCACTTTATTAATTCTTTCTTCCATTTCTTACATGCTGTCAGGAGTATCTCATATTTTGACACACAGCTTTTCCTGTGTATGCTGTAAGTTGACTGTTTAGTTTTTGTTAAGCAATTTGTGGCCTTATATGCAAGAATTGCAAAGCATCAGTTAGGGGAGAAGGAGCTGAGCTGTGTAAGGGTGTGAAAGGATGGAACTGAATGCTGGAAATTTCTTGCAGTATCATTTGTAGCCAGAGTTAGAGCTTTGTTACTATGTGTTGTGATGAGATTTAATAGATAATGGAAGTTTTCAGGGTGGCCTAGGAAAGCTGGTTATGTTCAAAGGTACCAGTCTCACTGACAGGAAAATACGCTTTTAATACAGGCAAAAGCAACAGTAATACAGATGAACATATTAGGCCCTAGTTACGCTGTCCTTTCTAGGCTCTGGCTTTGCTGATGCGGGTGAAATTGGAGACTACGAGCACTGGTATCTGCTGTTTGCCAGCTAGCTGTCAATATTTATTGCTTCAGCTGCTGCAAGGCTTCCAGTCAGCATGTAAAAGGAAGATGGATTTAATGTCCTGAAGGCCCAGAATACTCAACAATAACTTTTTTTAAGAGGAGTTAAGATTTCTTGCAGGTGCAAGAATGCTTCTAAGCAGGTTCTTGAAAGTTGTGTGTAAGCTGCAGGCGAGTTTGCTGTGTTTCACATTTTTGTTCATATCACTCCATATAATGCCCACAGAATGTTCACTTAGAATGAAGAAAATGAGATGCTGTCAAATAAATAAACTAGCATCTAATTCTAGTATGCAGAATCCACTTTCATGAATATATTTAACATGTGAGGTTTGGGTTGGTTTTTGTTTTTTGTTTTTTGGTTTTTTTTAAATCCTAGGGAAAGAAGTATATAGGGTTTTCCTTGAGGACAGAATGCTTTGTTGCCCTACCAGAAAGGAATGGAGAAGATTTCAGGTTGTTCTTCGTGTATTCCAGGGATAATGTTAGAATAAAAAAAATTATTTCTGTGCCTAAATAAGTCTCTCACTTCATGTACAGACATTTAACACTAGCTTCAACCACTCATTTTTCCAAGCTGAAAGATTGACTGAGATGTCTGAACTTGCACATTGCGCATTTTCACCTACCAGGGCTACAGGCAGCATCAGAGATTTATAGTGGGATGTAACTGCTCTTACCAAAATAAGATACTGCTGTTAACATTGAGTGCAGCAATTAGAACTAATACCTTGAAGGAGAAATCATTCACATTTGACTGCTATGTATTTGCTTTGCAACTGAAATATGGTTCCTAGGTCTGTTAGCTAGGTTTTTGTCAGAGATGAATAAGACGACAGCATGGATGGAAGGGATCCAGCAGTGTGTGTGAAATGGGCTCTGTTTTGTGTAATTTTCCTAGAGGATTTAAATCATTGATGCAATAATTAAATGCTGAGATGTCCACTTTGACCATCAAGAGACTTGAGGCTCATCATGCAGTCTTCCCTTCTTGAAGTGGTTTCAGGACTGCTTTTTGGCATTTCTGACAGTTTCTTTGATAGTGAGGATAATTTTTCCTTTTTCAAAACTAGGACAGTAAGCTCTGTGTGACTGTATTTTTTAATCTTTTTATTTTAAAATTTTAATGCATAATTGCATGTCTACATGGCCAGCTATATTTATAGTCTCTTGATTCCTGACAGATCCTGGTTATCATCAGGTCTGGGCAGTCATTACATTAGATAGTACTTGGCTGACTAAATAGTACATGTCTACCTTACAGTTGCAAAAAACTTGCATTTGCATCTGATGTTTCATGTCAAAATTAAATGAATATACTTGTTTAAATGGAAGAGGTTTTCAGTAAGGGAAGGCTACAATAATCTGAGCCTGTCTGGGATTGTGCTTCAGATTTCTGGCTATTTAATGTACTCGAAAATAGGCCAGCTGCTTTTCAAATACATTAAGGTACAGCTTTTGTGATATCTTGCTTTTCTCAGTCATCCTTTCTCTTGCTTATCTCTTCAGTGATGTAGTTGTTTTTTTCACGTAGTAGTTTATCAGAAGAACTTTGTATATTTATGTATGGATCACTTAATTGATTCTTGCTTGGGATCTCAAATTTTTCTGGGCCTTTACTTACGCTTTTCAGGTGTATTTTCTCATTCAGACCTTTTTAGTGGCTCTGTTCACTGTCACGGTTTATTGACAGGAAGAGAAATTAAGACTTTTTTTTTTAAGCTTTGAAGATTTCTGGTTTTAATTCAATAATGGGAACAAATAGATCACACTGCTCTCTTTATTTATAGTCATAGCTATTGAAACAGATATTTTAATACATCCTGCTATTTACCACTTGAATCATGTAAAATAGTAATGTTAGTTAGGGTCAAAAGATGCAAGTTTCTATTTGCAGCAATCTAACTTGTTAGTTAGGGTCCAAAGACATAAGTTTTCTATTTGCGACAATTTACAGGAAAGGTGAAATAATTAGATGTTATCATTTGCTCTGCCTTGCAGGTACAGCAGGTAATGGAATTACTGTAGAATAATGAATTTCCAGTTGTCAGCTAAACCATATTAGTTGACTGTATGCTGCTTTGTTGCCATTGCAAAAGAAAAATTAGTTTGAAAGTTAGTTTTAGAATTAGGTTTCTATGCAGAGAACAGGTCTGTATACAAAGGAACAGTTCTTATCTGATCCAGTCTTCTAGAATTGGCATAGTTTAGGTAACGTTTTTTTGCCAGTGAATCAAAGTGGCTGGGTGAACTTCAGTGATGTGAATGCCCAGCCTATTTGACATCACTTGCCAATAAAGGAAAAGGTGTATATGCAGGAGCAGAAAATATTCTGAATAATATTCTTACTTCTTAGTAGAAACTGAGTTTACTGTAGTATGTTTATTGTATGTATCTTTATGTAGTTACCTTTTGTTTTTAATGGTTTGCCTTGGGGGAAGGGGCGAGAGAAAGAGCTACTAAGTACTTGGATCAATAAAAGGTTTTAGGTCATAAAAAATTTCATTCTAGATTGCTTTCAAAAGTGACTTCTGAAATTGGAGAGTTCCTGGGCATCAGACTATTTCTTGACCATGGGTGTCCACCACTGTTGTCTTGAGTTCATTGATGTTGTGTACGTTCAGCTTGTATTAAATCTTTTTCCAATGCATTGCTGCTGAGATGTAGCTGAGTGGATTCATCTCCTTTGTATGTTAATTTATTATTTGTCACCCAGCTGCTTCAGATTTTTAAATGTTGAGATTATAAAGAAACACTCTTCATGTATGTTTGGAAAGGACTTGTCTTATGATCTGATGTAGGCCCCCCCCCCCCAACAGTAAAGTTGTTTTATTTTACTTAAAAGTAAAGTGACTATTTGCTTAAAAGGCTGTGGGGAAGGGAATAATTCACTGAAATTTGGTTTTAATATCTCTGAAGTACACTAACTTAAAAAAAAAAAAAAAAAAAGAGTAGTTTACTTAGTTAGAACTGGTGGTATATCTGAATTTTAAAAGAGGAGATTGAGTTATGAACAAAGGCTATGGAAGCCACAGGAAAAAAAGAGTCTTGCCACTAATCTTTGTTAAAAACATGTAGGCGTCTTTATGGTTTATTGAGGCATGGAGGCTGAAGCATTATGTTGTCGTGTCTGTCTGGTTTATAATTGTTGCACTTCAACAATATGACTGCATGCTGTCATTTAATCAGACATCGAATAAATTATCAAGAAAGCTTTCTGGATAATAATTCACTGATTTAAAGCTTCTTATAGATTCTTTGATGTGTGGGATCTCTTCTATTTGTTCTTGGTTTTCCTGTCATGTTCCCTTTAAACGGGTGGGTGCCTGTATCATGTGGAATCCTCTGAAAGACTGGAAATGTGTATTCGGTAAGCAAGAGAGTATGTTCAGGAGAAATGGTTTTGGAGACTACCTATCATAGCAGGTTAAAAAAACCACCACCAATAAAACAACAAACCAACCCTAAACCCACCCACTAAAAAGCAAACAAAAAAACCAAAACCAGAAATGGGAGTTGTGCAAGAAGCTTGGAACTTGGAGCTTGTGCAGAGCATGAAGAAAAGATGGTGTATAGGATCAGGAAAAAGCAGATAGTTAAGAATGAGCTAAACCTTAGGAAAAAGTTTCCCAGGTACAAAATGGGAGCATACGGTGCCCTGCATCACAAAGCCACTTCTAACTGAAACCAAACTCTAAAACGAAGGTACATCTAGAAAGGGCATGGTGTTCAGGGAAGAATCTTGCTTATAATCCTTCTGTATTTCCATTCTCATCTATTCACATTTGCCCCTTGCTAAGAATTTCAATAAAATCTGTCATTTTTTTAGTTTGTAGTTTGGTTTGAGGAAGCTCTTTGTAGAACAAGGTATAAGCAGAGCCATGTGAAAGCTACGGCTGCCTTTGTATCCCATTACATTCCTGAAGTCAGCTGTAAATGTTTTTGATTGCTATAATGTTTGTTCAGTAACACGTGTTGAAGTTGCTGTCACGCAGCTGGTTGTTGCATTACCTCAACCCTTTGTACTCTGTAGGCAGAGTGCACAGTTTTCCTCTTCGTCAGAAGTAACAATGAATTATTAAAGGTTTAGTCACTGATAAATGTTCAGAACTTCACGGAGTTTTAGAAGTCTTGCTTCAAATCACAAAATCGGTTTGCTCAAGTGCCGAGCTTGCACAGTTTTCTGCATTATGTAAACTCACGTGTTAAATGAGATTACCTCATGCTATATGTGCTTGGGTTTTTTTCCAGCAGAAGAAACTAAAAAACAGAGGCAACCAAATGCCTTTTATATACATACTTCCTAAGGAAAAATCTGCTGTGGTTTGTACTCTTGCCTTGGGAAACTGTGCCAGTTATACACCAGTCAGTTTTAATATACCAAGAACAGACATTGTTTTACTTAACTGGAGAAATGCTTGTTTGGCATTTGCTACAAGGAAGCTGAAGTGCAGCCTGCAAAATTTGAATACAATTTTAAAGAGAGTATTTGAAGGATAAGGGTAATAAATCTCATCACATTGTCCTACAGTATGTCCTGTGTTCTGAGTATTTTTTTGCCTCTCTTCATTTCTCTAAGTTTTAAATGTTATGTTTTACAATTGAAAATTTATAGAAATGGAGACATGAAAGATGGTGTTTGTTGGCTCAGTTGGCACCTTGTTTAATTTTGATCAGTGTAAAAGTAGTATATTTGTATTTTTCTGATGTTGCTTTCAGGTGTTTATTTTCTTGCCAAGTAATCCAACTGTGACGTGGTTATGGTACATCAGAATGTATATAGAAGGATATTTTTGTCTAGTTTTTGATTTATGAATGTTCAGCTCTTTGTATGAAGGTTATTTGTTGAGGTTCTAAAATATTGTAAAAAATTTGGTGCTCCTACTGAATTCAGACTGGCATGGTCATGTTAAAGCATCAGAGCAAGCTTTCAACTGAATTATCTATAGAAGGATGAAGACTTTGAGTGACTACATATATAAAAAAAAAAACCCCAACAAACAAAAAACCCAACCCAAACTCAAAAAACAAAACAAACAAAAAACAACAAAACAAAAACCCCAAAACAAACAAACAACACAAAACTAAACAAACAAAAAAGACACACACACAAAAAAACCAACCAAAAAACAAACCCCAACAAACTGACCCAGGTCCTGCAGCTTGTTTGGAATTTCATAGAAATCTGACCAAATCATTTTAGCACTTTAGAGCAGTATTCAGCTGTTGTAACTGTGAAAACATCTTCTGTCCATCTTCAGTCCCCAGTCTTACTGTGCATGCTTCGATCTGATTGCTGTAGACGTAAATATAGATGTGACAGGTGGGGCAGGGGTAGTGTGAAAGGTTTGAGATGGTGAGCTGCTATACCCTGGCCAAATGCGCGTTGTTTTGCAAAATAAGATTATCTGTATTGGCTGATCTATTGATAAACCGAAGTTAAGATGGGAAAAGTAATGAGCCAAGATAGCAGTAATTAAAGCTTGAATGTCACTGTGGTAACTGATGAAATAAGAAGACTTCTGGGAAAAGATTTCCCTTTCTTAAAGCCATGACTTAACTTAGTGGTATGTAACATATTTTAAGTGTTACCTAAAGATGCATCATTGAGCTTGGAGAAGGTTGGTGAAGTGTTAAGATCTTGCAAACCAGAAGGAAGCTGGATTCTAGTTGGTAAATGTATAAACTGGAAACTGAACACTTCTGTGTGTTTTATTTTGTCTTATTGCAAGATGAAGAAAAAAAGATGTTAAAATGAACCTTTTAATTGATCATTCTGTTAAGTTTTGTTGCTTAGTTCATTACCAATGCTTCTGAAGTTGCCTTTTCAGCTGATTCTTACTGAATCACTAGACTAGCTTTAAAGAAAGGAAAAGGATTTTCCTAGCTGAGAATAGCAGCATGGTTTTGATGATTTCTCCAGCACCAGCCCCCCCAAGATGAATGTAAAAGAAAAAAAAAGTTAATTTCACAAGGTTCTATTTTGTAGCAGAGGAGAGACCTTTTGGTAACAACTCTTAATAATTTAAAGCCATCTGTAGTAGAGATGTTCTTACCAGTATTTTGGAAGGTACATCCTGGTGGCTCCCTCCTTTTGAGGCAGAAAGGAGTTTTGATGCAGAGAGATGTGGCTCTGCACCATTTTTTTTGGCCACATGATAGTTCAGTTCCATGGCCATTACAGATTGATAATAATCTCAAGGCAGATGGTTTTTGATCTTGAAAAACGTTTAACGTATTTTATATGTATATTTTACTTAGTGAAAGAAACCTGCCTGCTGTGGTTTATGTGGCACAGAAGTCTATGGGTGTAAGACCTGTGCTTAAATGCTATTTGTTGTACTTTGAGCTTGTCATTGTGAAAGTTTTGAAGCATGTAATGTGTTTTAAACTAATTGGATACCTGCAAAAGGTCTTGTATTTCATTATGGATCAATATTATCTGAACTTGTTTAGATTTCTGGATCTAGTGCATTAATTTTCCAAGAGCTGTAAAGGGGGGGGGTTATGTGGTCAAAAGATTTTAAATTTTGATCAGACTGACATGGTTGTTGTAAAAGCTGTGGTTCTTTTACTAGGAAATTAGTCTTTCTAGCCATAGCTTTTAAATATTGGATATTGTTTTGTGACCAGTGTCCAGATTCATCTTTCTTTGTAGCTATTTTTGTATACCATGGAATAGTTGCATCTTTAGAGAAATTATATGATAAATTAGGAACTCGTTTCTTCAGAAACTCTCCAGAGCATGTTTTCCAGACTGCTATTCAGTCATGAAGTTATTTTTTTCATCCTTTTGTAGAGGTCTGGCAACAGAATTGTGATGACTTAAAATATTAAGTTCTGCCTTATCTAAAAATGGATATTAATCTACTATTGAAAATTTAGTTCTCTTTCTGTAGTTTTCTTTCTCCACTTGAAGCTCATCAGTTGCCAGATTCCTGTTTTCCATCTGGGTCTAGCATGGTTTTGAGAATGCAAAGATAAATTATTTTACAAAATATCAAGACCAATTTATGGATGGGGATAATAAAATAAAATTTAATATCACTTGAAAATATGTGGTAAAGAGGTAGCTTGATAATGGCTGGTTTGCTTCTAGAGAGTATAAATGCTCAGAATAGGATGACTTAATTTTGGGGATTTTAGCAGTTGGCCGGGGGGGGGAGGGGGGAAAGTATAGCAATGTAACTGTGAAAAATATTTGGGTATGGAGTTAAAATTAAATGGGTTCACATTTCAATTAAAATAACTAACTGGAGCAGAATTCCTGGCTGTCCCTGATCCTGGACAAGACCATATTTGTCATATTATCTGGCAATGCAGCTACTGTCATAGGTGATGCTGATAGTTCTCAAACTGTTTGGTCTGTCAATTTGGGAAAAATCTACCTTTGAAAACTAAAAAACCAAAACAAAAAAGCTCCCAAACCCCCATCATTCTAGGAGTAATAAAACTTCATTTTAAAAACAGGCATCTAAATCTTAGTTCATATTTCATACAGCCTAGATTTCTGTAGTTCTGTTAGGAAGAAAATATAGTTATTCAGCTTCATCTTAGACAGGACTTACTGCATGGAAAAGAATGGCAGAAAATTCCATTTTGAGCAACAGTATATTTAAGTAGTGTTCAGAAGTTGCAGTTCTTCCGTTAGACGGTGGGTTTTGGAAGTACTATAGAGATCTTTTCTAATGTGCCTTTAGAACTTAATTTGAAAAAACTGTGTAGCTCAAAACTCAAAATCTTAGACGTACAGTTTATTTAGGTGGTCCAGTATCGGAGATGTGTGGTGTTCTTCCCAGGTGAAAGAAACAAGTGTTTTATGATACATAAAAAAAGAATATCAATAAAGAATTGTTTATGGCTTCCTGTTTTTTTATGTTCTCTTTCTAAAAAAAAATAAATTACTTTGGCTAAGGGTTGTATTATTGTCTTACAACAATGCTTATGTATCACTTGTTAGCTGAGGACCTTGGAGCTCTGAGGCCACTCTCATTTACTGTGAGGCTCTGCTTGGCTGTAGAAGAATGGCTTCTAAACTGAGGATGGAAAAAAGATTTATTTCCTAATATTGTGATACAGCAAGAAGTGGGAGATAAATGGCAACATGTAACCTTGTTTGGAAGGGGTAGGCTGTGCTGTTGTTTTGCACTTGTAGTTGACATTACTTGCAGGAATATATGATGACAGGGCTATATAAATGTGGCTGTAGGAAACATTTTTGTTATTGTTTTTGCACACTCTGCAAAAACCCAGAAAATATCTGAGCATGATCTCTGTTAACTGTAAAAATATAGGTAGAGTCCCTGTGCTTGAAATCGTAATTTTCAAGTGTACCTTCAAAGTGGTAGCGATGAATTTTGGAGGAGGGCTGGTAGAATGTTTTGAGCACAATAACACCTTCCCATGGCTCTCGACATATTTCAGTGCAGATCCAAATCTGAGTGCATTTATTTTGTATAATTAGTCAGGATTTAGAAAAAAAAAAAGTTGTTTTGAGTTGTATGCTTAATTCATACGGATTTGCATTCTGTTTGAGGTCATGAAGTCCAGAGGTCATGAAGTCCAAAGTGCTCCATACAGCACTTTGTTTGATTAGTTATTTTGGTCAAGACATTCTTTGACTCAATTTGTTTGTGGGGTTTTTTTTGTTGTTGTTGGTGGGTTTTTTTGTTGTTTGTTTGTTTGGTTTTGTTTTGTTTAATCTATTTCCACTTAGCGCTGTGACGCAGGGAGGTTTACAGGTACTATGGAAAAATGAGGTACTCTGTATTATCTGCCCAGTTGATGTAAAACAGTCAACATATGGTGATGGGCCTTGTCTCCACCTTGATACGTATGGGAATACTTATATCCTGATCACATCCTTGGTAAACATGCAAAATGTTAGAATCACCAGTGAGTGCAGTTTGACCATGATTTGGTTGTGCAGTCTTTGACCATCAGTTCATGGTCAGGGGTCAGATCTACAAAAATATCTGCACAGGCTCCTTTAAGACTAGAAAAAGACCTATTAACATGGATTTAGTAAAAGTTGTCTGCTATTTAGCAAGCCTTACCTAAGGCTTACCCATGTAAGATGCATCTGTACAGATCTGTGTTTCCATGCAGCTGTGGCTTTTGAGAGTTATCATGCAAATTATCTGACGTCATGACACTCATTTCTTTGTGTGCATTGCAGTAAATGAGCTGTGATGAGGCGATTACTGTCAAACATAACCTGTAACCATGATGGGGAAATGGAGGTTCCAAGAAAACAAAGAGGCAGAGGGAAATAAATGGAAGGAGTATAATTCTGACACGCTTTTCCCTAACCTGTTCTGCCAGAAGCCTTCAAGACCTTGTGGAGATCTGCACAAATATAACTTATTTCCCCTAAACCCTTGAAATAATCTTTTTAAATAGGTCAAATGCAGTTTCATTGCTTTAAAGTTGTATCTCTTGCTATTTATGAAACCATAAGCAACCTTGATAACAAATGAACTCATCAGAGTTCCTGAAAATATGCAGTCCTGAGAGTGTATTTTTGCATATGGTTCTATTGTCTTTCAGTATTTAGTGTGGTGTTTTCACATGTGTTGAGGAAGGGAATAAATCCAGAAGATTTGGAATCAAGTTTAGTTTTGTACAATAATAGAGGCTTTTACTTGGACAGCTACAAATATATAGGGTTTTTTTCTTGCTATTATTGCAAGCTGGCTGTATTTTCTGGTTTTAAGTTCTTCAAGAAGCACGTGGGTTGGATTCTTTTTCCATTTTCTATCTGCTTGCTCTGC
>JANHGN010009010.1:41150-52863 GCA_024605025.1 Megaceryle maxima
CTTCAGGTAGTTATAGAGAGCAGTAAGGTCTGTAAGTGAATAGCACTGTGATGAGCAGCATGGGAATACCCCCCATAATTGATGGTGATTTTTATAACTGTCTTTCCTCTTTCCCTAATGGGCAAATGCTCCTTTGTGATATACTGTAATGGATTTATTTCCCCACAGCAGGTCTAATTGGACAGAATGATTGTTTCACAATGTTTCCAAGTGGCAGAAAACAATTTCAAAGTATAAGTGAATATGATTAGGTTGGTTTAAAAGCAACAAAATAAAAGTATTTTGTAGCTTTGCATAATTAGAAATTATATTACATAACTATTGCTTCCATTAATACTGCCTATTTTCTTTGATTTTTATTAGAATTAAGGTTGTGAGGTAACTTGTAAACTCGTTACAGAATAACTAATTATTGCAGATGAAATTATTGTGATACCTAGGAAGTTATTGTTGGTTGAACGGAAGGAAAGATGGCTAGAGGATCCTACAAACTACTAAGGAGGGGGTATGTAACTACCAAGGCGAGTTAGTTATATACCAGGGGAAGAGTTGGAGGGGCTTGTAATCACACAGTTACAGAATTGTTAAGGTTGGAAAAGACTTCTAAGATCACTGTGTCCAACCATCAACAACAAAAAACCCCACACACATGGAAAAACCCAAACAAACAAAACAGCAAAAAACAAAACCACAACCAAAAATGAACAAAGCAAGCCACAAAAAAGCCCACCTCACCATTCCTCTAGAGCATGTCCTGAAGTGCCTCATCTACATGTCTTTTGAATATCTCCAAGGATGGTGACTCCACCACCTCCCTGGGCATCCTCTTCCAGCTAATTATATAGCTTATCTAATATAGACCATTGACCCCAAGAGTGACACCCAGTTGTCATAGGCTGTTCTTCTGTTAAGCTTGTACACGTGTTCAGTTACCTCACTTGTTAGTAGGAGTTAATAGTGTAGGCTCTATTGGTGTATTCCTTGAATGCTTGATGATAGTCCTTCAAACCCTTGTCATGTGTTTTTTAAAAATAAAGAAATCATTATTCTTTCTCCTCTAGGTCACCTTTACAAAGAGGAAGTTTGGATTAATGAAGAAGGCATATGAGTTGAGTGTACTCTGTGACTGTGAAATAGCACTCATCATTTTTAACAGCTCTAACAAACTCTTTCAGTATGCCAGCACTGATATGGACAAAGTTCTACTTAAATACACAGAATACAACGAACCCCACGAAAGCAGAACCAACTCAGATATTGTTGAGGTAACAATATGAAAAGACCCCTCAGTTTTCTTATGTCCTTAATAATTCAAATATAGAGCAATATAATTTTAAGATATTTTAATCAAATGTATTTAATAACTTGAAAACCTTGTCATAAGATGTAAATCACTGCTTACAGTCTGGTTTCTCTAAGGCAATAAGTCGTTTTTACAGCTGTGGTGTTCTCCCATCTGCCCTCCACCCCCTGCCAGTTTCTGAAAAACCATGTTTGATTTCAGCCACATTTGGCAATGGAAATAGAGGTGTGAAAGATGATTGTTTTTCTGGGGGAGAGTGGGGGGGAAGTGTTCAAGGTTTTCATGGAGAAAATCAATTGAATGCAAGATAAGATCCAAAGAGTGCCCTTAGCCTAACAGATGATTAAGGTTGGCCCTTTCTCTTCTGAGGTAGTAGCCATTTTACAACTCAGAGGTTGCACATGGCTCAAATCAGTGACAGCCTGTGCTGCCCTTTGTTCAACAACAAAAAAAAACCCCAAACCAAAACAGAGTGAATCTGTGGAGCAAATAAACTTAATTTAATTTGTTGTCCAGTCTCTCTCTACGTTGGTTAAAACACAGCAGTGGAACAACTGCAGTTTCTGCAGTAATAGAATACCATGAATATAATTACTCAAAGGTATTGGTTTCATCTACTTTTATTATGCTTGTTCCTTAAATAGAACCTCCTTCCAGTACATAATTTCTAAATTAGGTGCAGTAGAAATCAAGGATTTTCTTGGCAATCGGAGCCTTTATGTACTGTAACTGCATTTCAGATAAGAGTCGTGTCTCCAGCAGTCCTGTAAATAGACCAAAACAGGTGGCTGATTTTAAGTGTTTAATTTAAATTCTGAACTTGTCTTCTGAACAAATGTCTTGCTTTTTAGGAATGATTTAGGAATAATGATTAGCCTTGTATAGCTGAAGAGTCTATTCCCAAGAGGATCGCAGAGTGCGGGGAGGATACTATCTGATCTTGTAAACACATTTTAAAGCAAAAATCAGACTGACAAAACTGAGGAATAGACAAATGCCTTATATTTCTTTCTGAGAAGTTTCTCTGCTAATTTGTCATCTGCCTTTTATGATCAGAAAGAAAACCTCCCCAACATCTGTCTTCACTGTTGAGTACTAGTGAAAGGGAAAAGACAAGCTTTGAAGAGTTGAAGGAGTATTACTTAGTCACTGGATTAGTAAAAATAAGGCATAGCCACTGTAGAGGCAGGAAAAACCTAATTCTTTCAAGATGAGCTTTTGATTGTGACAGACGTGACTTTGAGATAGGGATGCAAGCAAGTCAGTTAACCAGGCTGCATCTGTGGCCTCTTTGTTACCACATGTGGTAACCCTGTTTCTTCACATCATGAGGACTAAGAACCTCTTCCAAAGTAATTTCTTATGCAAGGCTGCCTGTAGAGGATTTTTTTTTTAATTGGTGTTTTTGTTTGCTACTTTGTGGGGGCTTGTTTTGTTTTCCTTAGGAAGTTGCTTACCCAGAGAAAGGATTCTATGCCTTATTGCAGGGAAAATGTTATTTAAGTTAATGGCTATGTTTTGGATGGGAAAGTTCAGTCAGTAGGATGAAATATTTACAAGCTTAATATATGTAAGATAGAGTGATGTTTTCTCTTTGTTGGATTCGGGGAGGAGGCAGGAATAATTTTGCAACTCATTGCAGTTCAGATTTTCTCTGCCTGTAACTTTGTAGTCTATTAACTTATTACCTATTATTCTTCAGGCAGTTATGGTTGGGGTAGAATGGTTGTCTTCCCACTGCAAGTAATGTCTTCAATTTAGGAAAAAAAAAAAAATCTACTTTTTTTGCTTACAACAGAGATGAATTGGTTGAGTGGAGAATATGATGTGCTTTGGACAAGTACAGCATCAGTAGGGATGAACATGGAAGAGATGAGTTAAGGGAGAGTAAGTGTCCTGTATTTAAGCAGTAGCACTACTTCATGTAACGTCACTATTGACAGGCGTTTGTGGCATGATAGAGGTGAAGTTACAGCACCAGCATTTTGGAAATGTTCTGAAAGAACAATGTAAAATGGCTTCTCTTTATTGTACCTTTGTAGAAATACTATTTTAACAATTAAAATTTACAAAAAAAAACCCCAAACCCTCCCTAACAATCTGTCAAAGATCTACGAAGTTTGAATAAGCAATTCCATTTTATGGCTTTTTAGTTGATAGATATATATCTTAGGTAACGTTTTACTAATTCTTTTGCCTCCTTGAATGTGACAGATGGTATTTATTGTGATGTAGGCTCACTGCGAAACTAGTCTTGACCCACTGTGGTCCTGATATGCCTGACAGGAGGATGTGGGGTTGGGTTCTTTTTGCTGTGCTAGAAGGAAAGCTAATTCTACACAGTTCAGAAGCTGTGTAAGGGAAGAAACAAATGTACTGTTACTTATTTTCAGTACTGGGTGGATGGCAATGTTGTAAATGATTAAGTGAAATTGATGAGACATCTTCCCCTTATAGTTGCCTCCTGTTCAATTTTGGCATAGGAATTGCTTTTATATGCCCAGAGCTTTGTGTCTTCTGTTGCTGCTGGAACATTTGTGTGAAAACATAGTAGGAGGGAGAGCACTGGCATCTGAAATGAGTATGAGGATTTTTTTGATATGTGCCCTTATGTCTTTCACTGTACACGATACTGTAGATGTGAATGCTCTGTTGCTGTCCTGTACCTATTCTTTTTTATTTTTTTATCCCTTTTGTGTTTTCATTGGTATTTTTTTTTTTTTTTTTAATTTTTAGTTTCTGTTAATATTTCCTTGTAGAACATATGCAGGTCTGTGAAAAACCTTTGTTTATCATATCAGGCACAATGGGGCTGATGGATTTTTTTAGATTAACTTCTGCATCCTTGTGAAATATGGAAGGTGATTTTGTTGAGGACAGTGAAACTTTGCTTATGATTGCTGATCTCCTGACCTTTTAGTAAAATGCATTTACTCAAGAGGTGGGGAGTGTAATGTTTATTTTAAGCCTCAAGAAAGGGGGAAAAAAAAAAAATCTTCTGTTGAAATTCCAAAATAACCTTTCCATATGATTTCAGAAATATAAATCATCATTCAAAAAATTATTTTATTTTCCTTTTCCTTTCTGTATCTCATGAGAGAGGTTTTATTCTGTTGTACTATAAGGTTTAATTAATCTTATTTTTTCATAAGTGTTTGAGTAAAAGCTAATGCTCTTGCACAGGTTAGATGGACCATATAGGGATTATGAAAAAACTGAAATTTTCATTGTGTGCGCTTTGAATTCTTGAAATCATTAATTCTTTAAATTATAAAGATTGTTACACCCAAGTATTGCCTGTGACTTGAAGCACTTGCTGTAGGTGTTAAAGCATTTGATGCTTTAATGTTCATGGACTTTTTTCTGTAACACATTTTTCTTGGCAAATCATTACTTTTCCTGAAGAAAGTGGAGTACTTCTGCAGAGTAGAATGGGAAGAATTTCAGATTTTATCAGGATTCTGTATCCATATGGTCAACAGAATATTTTAATGTATAAGAGACAGTTTGAGATCTTGAGTATTCATTGTTGTTTTTTTTTTGTTGGGTTGTGGGTTTGGTTTTTTTTTTCTGATCTAAAGGAGAAGAGGGAGGTGAACAGGCACTTAGACTCAATCCTCTTTAGTGTAGAGCCCGTTAAGATTATTACAGATTATCTACAAATTAGCACTTCCCTGTTGGGCTCTTCTGTCCCTCAAGAGGGCCTCAGGAAGCAGCAGCTGTTCAGTTGTTCCCTCTCTTCCAGCCTCACTTTTTCTGGGAGTCAAGGGCTGAAGACAGGCTCTTCCTTCCTTTTGAGTTTAATTTTTTTTCTTCTTTCCCCCCACCCCCCTTCCACATTTTCATGTTCCTTGAGTAATACAGACAAACGAGTTTCTTTCACTTGGCCGTGGGTGGATTGTGCACATTCCATTGTTATCACCTATTTAAACTGAGGTGACTTGATTTTTAGGAGTCTGTCTAAAATGTGACCTACTTTTCTGGTTGGCCTCTGCACCCATGAGAATTTTGGGTAGGTGTCAGTTAATGAGCCACTTCTGTGCTGTATAGTTTAATGCTAGTTTCAGTATAGTCTAATGTGCTATATAAGGCTTAGGTTATACCCCAGATATTGACAGCTGTCCTTGAAGTATGCAATAGTCTGTAATAAAAATAGTAACTAAAAAGTATTAAAAAAAATGATCCTAAACTACATCATGTGACTACTGTAAACATACTCATTCTTGTGAAAAGACTCTTCTATTGGAATGATCATAATTGTTTCTCGGTGCAAGTTACATCATCGGGTGTTTGTTTCAAATCTTATCACAGGAAACGCTGACTGCAATAGGGATGCTTTGGTGGGGTAGGGGTAATGTCATAGTTTTAACAAAACCAGGACAGAAAGCAGGTGTAAATGTACCTGCTGCTACTTACAATAGTGTAAATAAGCTGGTTGAATCTCTTGGAAGCTGTGCTCAGTGCATCATCTTGCATTAAAATAACTGGACATTGTTTTTCTCTGCCTTTTCACAAAATGTTCATGAAGAGCTGTTACAGGCAGTACATGTTCTTTAGGCATAGGCATATATAGGATCAAGACACGATTGTCAGATCATAGCTTTGAGTGTGTAGAGCTCATCTGCACGTGTAGAGCCTGCAGCATAAAGAAGCAGATGCAACTCCACAGCCAGATGGAGCATATGCCAAGAGACAAGTGTAACAGTGTGGGGAGCATAAACAGAAAAGTTGATGTTGAAACACTATGTTTATAAACCAAAATCTTTTTGGTTCTGTGTTCTGTTCAGTTTTATCCACCTCCACAGCATTGTTGGTTTGGTTTTTGTTGTTTGTTTGTGTTGGGTTTTTTTCAGGCTATAGATTACCATCATATTTTGAACTGTTGTTGGTGTGTCATACAGTGCAGTAGTTTGTAACCATGGGATGTTACAGTATTTTGGTAACACTTGTATTGGTTCATAGCTTGTTTAAATTCAGGTCAAATTCACATGAAATTGAATATCTGGGAATTGCATCTCAACATACATGGATATGCACATTAAAAATTAGGTGAGAAAGACGTTCAGTTATTTGATCCCATTTCCTTCCTTGGTTGATACCTGGTGCATCCTCTCTAGATAAGCATTTGGCAAGCAATTCGGCCTTCCAGATGTTGCTATTCAAACTAAAAAGTAAGATGGTGGAAATTGCATCACCTCTTATGAAACACTTCAAATATATTTTTGAAGGATAAGTTACATGGTATTTTTTTAAACATTTTTAAAAGGAAGTAAGTGCTCTACAACCAGTTTGAGTTGAAAATGAAAACTGATGCTTAATGTAGGTGATCTCCAAATTTTCATGAAATGTCAACACAGTTTTATAGAACTGAGTGCTGAGAGGTGATACTGTGAATGCTGATGGTTAGACACACACTAGAGGCTGTAGGAAGGTTGATAATGCTGCTGATTAGTTACTGTTGCTTTTCATTCCTTTGTATTTGATAGATGGAGGGAAAGGAAGGAAAAAAGCAGAAAGCTTTGGGCTGATAAAAGCATACGTATGAGTACTGTGAACAGTATTGCCATGTTTTTGTTGTTTGAACCACTTTCTTTGGTCTTCAGAAAGCAGGGACCACGCTGTGGAAATATGTGGCATCCATTTAAAAGAAGGAAGAAGCTGAAAAATGGTTTCAGTGAAGGAAATTACTTTGTAATCTGCTCATGATGCTGAGAAAATGTAGGCATTATTGGACTTGATTTGCTAAATGGTTATGTAAATGTAATTATACTGCATATAACATTTCAAATAATTTGAGATGGCACACAGATGCCTTAGAGACATTTTAAGGAGGTGATTGAGGAAGATTTATGTATGGTGAAGGACTAAAATCTCACTTCTTAGCTTTAAAAAGAGAGGAGAGGCATAAAAACTGAAGTGATCTGGAGTACCTTACATCAAAAACTGAGATACATGAAAATGTAGATGTATACATATTCTGTATAGAACCTCAAATCTATTTCTTTCTAGTAGAAATGTTTACTACAAACCTGGCTGCTAAACAGGTTGTGCTTGGGGGTTTTATTTCGCATTCAGGATATAGGAAGAAACAACTTCCTTGGAAAGTTTAAAAAGTGGTCAAGGTACCAAATATTTATTTGGAATATAGTGAAAGAAGACACTTGGGTAGTTTGTGCTGAGCAGAGCAGTTGCCACTAATAATGGTGTCTGCCTCCTTTTTTTTTTTTCATTTGGGAGATTAAGTTGAACACTTAATCCTCAAACTCATTTTATCTGAGCTGTTTACTGTTATAATTAACTTTGCATTTGGTAATATTGTTCTACTTCAAAAACTGTTTTTAATTCGTTGACTCAGCTTAAATTCCCTTGGGCATACTGGTGACTAATGTTACATGCTTTATTTTTTTAAATTTTTTTTTAATGTCAGACTGTCAGTGACTTTAAGGAAGCTGACAGTGCTAGGAAAAAAAGGTTTTGTTCTTAGTATCACTTTGTGTTCCTTCATTTCCGATATATAAAGAATTGCCAGAAGTAGGATAGACATAATTTATGTATTTTATTATTTTATTTTAAAAATGGTTATGGCTTGCCTGCAAATAATCTAAAACTCCACATTCCTCATTGCTAAATGAGTGATTAATTTAATATTTTAGGGTTAAGAACACTAGATTTCTTCTACCTCTTAAATTAGTGCTGGTGTTTTAAACTTACTGTGCTGTCCTGGTATTCTGAATTTTGATGAATTCTAGCTTTAGTCACTAATTAGTGCATATAAATCCCTGAAGTTTGTCTAGAATGCTCCTTTACATATAAGTTCCTGAAGTCTCTTGCTAACAGTGGTTGTGCTTAGCTGTTGTATTACCACTAGGAATTTTGTATAGTTCTAGTTCAGCTTTCTCTCTGTACTAGAACACTTATACCAGTGAGGTATTTTAAAGCTGTGAAATGAAATTTTGCAGCAGTGTTCTCTTGTGGATGTTTTGTTGTTGCTCAGTTAGGGGGTTTTGGTGGTTTTTTTTGTGTGTGTTTGTTGTTGTGTTGTGTTTTTGTGTTTTGTTTTGGTGTTTGGTTTTTTTTTTTAATATGCTTAACTGATGAATGAGAGCTTACTTGGCTGTACATCTGTAGAATCTCAAATTGAATCAGATGAGTCTTCAGGAGGCTGTGCTGCTATGAGAACCAGAACCTTAAATCTATCTCAAATACTAGTAGAGGACCTTTGTATAGCACCCATCCACTGAAAACTCTACAGAATCAACCCTGCAATAGGTGATGTTCAATAGGATTTATTTGAAGTACCAAGAGAACTTTGTTTTTCATGTAGACGACACATCAAGAGTTTGATTTGGTCATAATTGTGCATTGAGGTTTGAGAAAGTTCCCTCCCCATTAATCTCTCATTGAAGGGGAAGGAATGATATCTTGGGTCCAAATATCGTTAGTGAAACGAAAATATCTAGAGTCTTTCCTGTCTTCATGACAAGTTCTCAGTGTTTTGACCTGGTTGTGTTAATGAAATGGTTAATTGTCTGTGCGCGATGCTTGGCCGGTGTTTTAAAGTCTCTTAGTAGACCAGAGTTCATTTCTTCCCTTATTCCTTATTTCCACCACCTTACAGTTACCTGATGAGAAAACTGAACTAATAGACAACTGTCTCCCATCTCCTTCCTGCCTCATCAAATGCTGTTAACTTTTTTCCTGAATTAGACAGCAAATACATGTAGTGTAACAGGTCCAGTAAATGATAGAAAAGGATAGAAATAAAGGATAGAAATAGTGAACAATGCTAATGACTATCATGAATATTTGGGATTCAAACTATGTAACACTAACTACTTTGTGTGGATTTTTAAAAATTTATTACATTTTTTGTGCTTTCCTTTGCAGTGTGCACTATCTAGAGGCAATTGGAATAAACCAAATTATTCCACAGCTCAAGGCATAAGAGCAAAACTTGTTTTCACTGTACTCATGTAACCCTAGGACAATGTTTGCATAAAGCTTTCTTTTGCTCATTTTACTGTAGAAAATTTAGGCTGTTGTGCTTTTGAATGAGGCCTTGTGCTGTAAAACTTGCCACTAGGTGCAACCTTTGTTTGTGTTTTTTAGGTTATGGCTATTATTTTTAATGTATTGCTTCTGAAAACTATTCTTGCCATTGGTTGATATTGCAAATTAGTAGATAGTACCATATTTAGTCCACTCTTCTTCACAAATCTCTATTAAAATATAAACTTTGAAAAGTAGAAGCTAAAATTTCTATGTTCTAGACATTTTTGTAAAATAAAGATGTGCTATCAAGTGGAGTAACTAAGAGTGTTTTGAGAGATGAAGGATCCATTTTGCATCTGGGCTTCTTTGTCCTGTGAGAGTTTGTTGGAGTGATTCTTATATGCTACATGGCTCTGCCTTGCCATCCTCCTTTAGAAGCAAAGGGCAGTTAAAGTTTCATGGTCATCTATTTGTTTTTATAGTACAGACTTGGATAACAATTCCAAAGAATCATAACTTCATGAAAGCAGATGTGTGTTTGTTTTTTTTTTAAATAGCACATATAGCTTCTGTTCTTAGTGAATAGCGCGTACCTCTCATTTTCTTTTGAGACTGTTTTTTAGTATTTATTTCCCAGCTGTGCAAGTGATGTTTTTCCAACTGATTCTACAGTGTGCTTGGAGAATGTTTTTGGTTTCGAAATTTATAGATCAGACAAACAAAGTCCAGTTCTCACACCCACTGCTTGGGAAACACATATCAAAGATCTGACTCTGGATTTCGCTGTTAGGGAGACGTTGTGTTAAGTAGGGTTGAAAATCAACTCCAAGAAAATCTGTAACAGTTCCCTGCTTGTTAATGCTGGAGTTCATGCAGGCAGTCACACAAAGACATAATTATTTACTTGTATTAACAAGTTCTTCAAGCTGTGCTGGTCTCATGGATTCTGCAGCCCTTGTGCTGCTGCAGAATTTGGTGCTTCTGAAATTCTTTATTGGCAGTTAGAAGAGTGTATTTCTACTTTGCAATTTCAAAGTGAGGATCATGGCATCTGTTCATCAAGAGTAAGTGATTTGACACAAGCTGTGCATGAAAAGAACAGACCCCCAGAACCATGCATCTTCTAGAACTAAAGTAAGCTGAATAACTGTTCTTTCTGATGATACTCCTGACTCCACTGAAGAGTTAATGTAGTGTCAGCTTTTGACTTTCAGGCTCATGGGTTTAGGAATGTCTTCAGCTGTCAACCCTGCCAGTCTGCTGGGGATTTGCCACCTTGCAGAAGGGACAGCAGAAGAGCTAGCTTCTCAATCAGTGTTGCTCATCAGCCAGTGTCAGCCAGCATAAACTGTCAAAAAGGACTGAGAATGTCTTCTATAGGTTGCTTTCCTCCTAATTGCCTTTGGGAGCTGGGCATGTTTAGACGACATGTTTCTTTTGAAAAGTTTCTAATACTTTCACTTTTGAATTATCTTAATGTTTGGAACTTAAACTGATAGTGCTTCTGTAGAAAAGGGCTGGAGGAGTCTTCAGCCTCCAAGAAAAAATGGCCTAGATCTTTGTACTGTCATAAAACCTCTCAGTCATGTAACTGGTGTGCGGGTGTGGTGAGATAATCTAGATCACACGATGGAGATTGTGGTTGGTTTGTTGCCAGTGTTTTACTGCAAGTAGTATGGCCCATCCAGGCTGTATCGTTCTCAGCGCTCATCTGAATCAAAGACTTCATGTTGATGCTTTCACCTGGTATGTTTTGCATAGTAACTGTTTATCACCTCAATAAAGAAAGTATTTATGCTGGTAGTTCTTGTGGTACAGACCTATAAATCTCCTAACAGCCCTTACTGAGTCATATCATATCAGTCTTGTTCTTCGTCGTACTTATAAATCAATACACGTGCAGTGGGAATGTCTTGTGACTTAGCAGTGATGGTTATTACAGCTTGTTACATGTCATATCAGTGATGTAATATTTCACGTTGGAGTTTACATGTCTGTAATTTATGGTATAGATTATGGAATGCAAGTTAAATTTGCAGTGAATTTTGACATATAAATGATGTTCTCAGTAGAAAGTGAATAATACATATTTTAATTAAACTCTCAAATTCATTGGGAATATTGTAAAGATTTTTATGATTAAAGTTCTTACACATTGTCCCACTGAAAGATCTTCTAACTGTAACAAACTGATGACATTTAAAGCCCTGCTTTCTTTTGAATTAACTTATAATTCTGTACTTGCCAAATCTAATGACTTGTTAAAAAGAATTAAAAAAAAAGAGCACAGAAGAGACAGTTTTTATCCAAGTTGGCATAAATTACACATGATAGAGTAAAGCTTATTCATATTTCACTGTCCATGATTCCCATACAGTCTTTTTCTGTCTTTAGGTCCCACTTTTTATCCCCCCCCCC
>JANHGN010009010.1:58778-87933 GCA_024605025.1 Megaceryle maxima
TTCATAAATACTTTGCATTATTTTCTGGAGGAAAAAAAAAAAAAAAAAAAATCCCATTTTTCTCATTCATGATCCAGTCTAATATCAAAGCTGCACAATCTCAGTTACTGAAGGCACAACATAGTGTGCTGGCAAACACGCTCGAATAATTTCCAGTAGTTCTGGTGAAGTCTTAGAGGAAGTGGAAAGTAATACAGATTAACTCAAAAGGCTACACAGTCCCTTAGCTAATCTGGAAACCAAGACTTAACAGCAGAAGGTAATTGCAGGGAGCATCCACTAGCAAAACGTGACATTTAATTTTCTTTTTCCCCTTTTGTTGCAGTAAGAAACTGCATGTTCTGTATTAGCCTCAACTTCAAAAACTCTGATTTTATCCTAAACAAGCTTGTATATCACGGCAGAGAAATAAAACTCTCTTTGAGTTACACAGGTAGCATTTGGTCTCCTAACACATTTTCTCCCCTGCTCCCATCTTCAGACTTAATGAAATTTCAGTCTTCGTGATAGCATCTTGGAAATAGCTGAGGGGGGTGAGTTATTTACTTTAATCAGAGAAATTTTAGCTGTAGAGAATCTTGAGGGCGGGGTCAGCACTTGTTTATGGAGTTTGGCTTTCCTGTGTCCCCACAGAGCAGTTCCCAGTAGATGCAGCCTGTCTTGTTTTCCCTTGAGCAGGGGCCTGTTATCATGTCTCACCCTGTAGCCTGTGAGAAAGCCGAGGCTGGGTTGTCTCGCGTAGGCTTCGCCCGGCCGTGTGAACAGATTACAACATTCCGCTTGTTAGGACGAGCCACGGAGCAGAAATGTTTTACTAGTCTGTTACTGGGCAATGATAAAGTTGGCAGTCTTTTTATGGTGAGGTCCTCAAAGTGGCAGTTCGTGTTTTACTGATAAGGAGACAGAGCTTTGGATATCAGACCCAGACTTATTATCTGTAACAGTGAACCATGGTTTAAATCCTTCCACAATGACAGGAACCCCATCTGGAGTGACAGTTTCCAGAATCTTAAATGGGTGATACTGAGCCATTTTCCTTCCTCATGAGTCAAAGCAGAGTTAACCCCGTTGTTATCACAAAGAATAAAAAAACCCCAAAAAAACAACAAACCAGCCACCAAAAGGAAGCACACGTTTTACATTGAACTAAATCTCTTCCTTTACATCAGAATTTATACTCAAAAGTTTCAGACACATCCAGGAGGATGAATTGGCAGCTTTCCGCTTGAAATCTTTTACTTGACTGTTTTAGAATATTGAAAGGAGCAGTAGTGAAACTCCCGTGCTGCAGTACTTAAAATTGCTCTAATGTGCTTATCAGAGGTGAACTAGACAGTGTATATAATTCTTGCAAGATCTTTCTTTACAGTGTCTAAATACAGCTTCTAATTGTGTCTTGGGCACTACATATGCATGAGGACACTGAGCACCATGTGAGGACATATTTGGATTCTATTTACGGAGTTCTGTGGGTTGCAGGGGTTAAGTGTAATCCAGATTATAGAGCGTTAACATTTTCCCTGCTGATATCAAAGTGTAGAAGACTGGCAGGCTGACTTGTTAGGAAGAGCTGGGAGAGGGAGAACAGGCTCCGACCTTGAGAGGCCAAACAGCCAGCCCTTGTATGGCCAAGTCCTTACCCGTGTCCAGCTGATTGGTTAGAGGAGCGGGATCAGTGCTGCAACAGGTGTTGGAGGAACCTACACCTGTTTTCCCCATATGCTGATTTAGTGATTACATTTTTGTGGGAGTTCCAGATACTGTGTGGGATATGCAGAGCAAGCCAAGAAACTTGAGAAGGAATTATAGCTTATGGTGACCTGTGATATTAAAGAATTTCACATGGCGTAATTGAATTTTCAAGCACTGCTTTAAAATCGAAGTAGACATAGGCTGTATTTTGCATACACATCAATAGTGAGAGTGTCTCATTCTTTTATTGTACTAAAAATCAGTAGGTAGAACGTTGAGGAAAAAAAGGCTGATGAATGCTATATTCTAAGCTAAAAGATAGTTTGGGTTTTTAAATCAGAAATTCAGTGTGTTATGGAAACAGCTTCCCTAGGAAAACAAATGCAAATTCTTTATGGTGCTGAGATTATCAGCTTGCAGATTTCAAATCTTTAAGGTTTTTAGTGTAAAATTCATAGAATACAAGAAGAATACACAGCCCCCCCCCCCCATGCCTGTATAGTCCTATTGCTGCCTTCTGTGCTGCTAGTGTGTACCTGTTAAAAAACTTATATTCCTTTCCTTTAGAAACTTTTTAAAAAACATTTCAGATTTTTCCATAGGTAATATTTTAAATCTTACTTTGTTGTGAATAAGAACTTTCAAAGAAAGATTTCTGATTGTGTAACAGGGTGAAAAAGAAAAACAAGAAGAAATGCAAATATCGCTTTAAAATATGTAGTTTCACATCCCTTCTTTCAGTAGCTTATTTGTTGATGCCTGGATTGGAGACAAGTTTGGGTTTGTTTTTTTTTCCAGGGGATGTTGATGTGAGTTCTTCATCAGAAAACAGGAAGTAGCCCAATAAAGCAATTGCATCAAGTTACTCTAAGGGAGTCTGAAGAAACTTATATTTAGCAAACTAAGTCATTTTGGAGAGGGATTATGTAATTTCTTTTAATACTTTTCTTGCAGTTCTTGTTATCGTGCAGGATGAGAGAAGTGCAGGAAAATCCTGCCTTTATGAACTACTGAGACCAAGTGTTATATTAATGTACTGCAGTTGAATTTGATCGATGCATGCTTTTTATAATGTGAATATTACCATTGGGATGCTAAAATCAATTTATTAAAGATCCAGTAAATCAGCTTGTATTTACCAGCGATGGCATTAACTCCTTTGCCATAGCCTTGAATGTTCCTTTGTGAGGCAACTTTACTCGGTCATCAGCCAGTATCTAAAAATGGTTTTGTGGGGAACACTGGAGAGATGAAGTGGTTCTAGATTAAAGTTGCCTTGGAGATGGCACTTGGGAGACCCTGTGCCACTGAATGAACTTTTTTTTCCTCTTTATGTACTATGCCATTATTTTGAAAGACTAAGCCTGTCTGTTGAACAGTGAGTTTTGTCTGTGAAAGTTTCATGTAGTTTCAGTGGCTCTGAATGATTCAGTAGTATACAAACTTCTTGGCAAGTTAGTATGATTTGTATGTGAATTTTCCAATTGTATTTCAGACCTTAAGAAAGAAAGGCCTTAATGGTTGTGAGAGCCCTGATGCTGACGATTACTTTGAGCACAGTCCACTATCGGAGGACAGATTCAGCAAACTAAATGAAGATAGTGATTTTATTTTCAAGCGAGGCCCTGTAAGTACTTTTATTTTATCTCTACTTTTTATTTGTTGATCCTTTTTATTAACTTCATTATTTAGGCTCTGAACAAGAAGGAACACAGAGGGTGCGACAGCCCGGACCCTGACACTTCATATGTGCTCACGCCACATACAGAAGAAAAATATAAAAAAATTAATGAAGAGTTTGATAATATGATGCGGAATCATAAAATCGCAGTGAGTACTAAAGTATGGTTTGTGCTTCTATTACATGCATGAGAATTTTCATGGTGTTTGCTTACCACTGAAAACCACTGCAAAGACAAAGAGGATGTAATGGTTTGAGAAGGGAGTATATATTTTTGAGAAAAAATGAGATGCTGATACTTGATCTTGTTAAAATGCATTTCATCTTTAAGATGACTTATCACTAGTTCCTTACTTGCACTCACAGTTTTTCATACCTTGTGAACATGAGGTAACATTTCTAAATTTCAGAAGCCTGGCTGCATTGCCTAATCCTACCTAAAATATTTTTATAAAGATAGATTTTGTCGTGGGATGTAGGATAGTTTATTTACATCTTGTAGCTCTTTGTCTTGATCGGGATTTTACCGTATGTTACATGGAGACAAATAGATGACAAATAAATGAATTTTGTCATCAAATCAGTGGAATTTATTTTGCTGAAGACTGGATGTAGAAAGGTGTTTTGATGCGTGTAGATTGGTGCAGAAGGGGGGCATCAAAAGATTGGCATCCTACTCCTGCTGAAAGTCTAACAGAAACTTCCTTGGACACTAAAAGATGTCCAAGGACATCTGTCTGAAAATTCTGTCCCAAGTACCTAAGCCATTTGCAGGCGGAAGTCACTTGGCTCCGGAGTTCAAGTTTGGGGCTAACAATAGTTTTTTATTGGGCTGTATGTGCTAACATTTAATTTCCATCTCCAAAAACCAGTTAGTGGTGAGTATTACAAGGGGAGTATTTTCAAAGAAACTAATACAGGGCTCTGCCCCAGCCTTTAAATTTTGTAACATTACAAATCTTGTGGCAATTAAAGTAAATGGACTGCCTAGGTTAATTGGCCCAGACCCTGGGGCAATTGAGTAGCGTGTCCCCAGATAACTTGTTGATACTTAATAGTTATTTCACTGTTGAGAGCAATAAGGCCATCATCTCTGGGCACCTGAACAGCAAACTAAGGCGTGACACTCGGCATCACTTCTTTCAGCGAGTTCTTTGGACTTGAATGAAGCCAGTCTGTTTTGTTTTGGAGGTTTTGGTAGCCAACATTTCTGTGTTAAGATGCTTTCTTCAGGCCTCTTCTCTCAGTATGTTTGAGCTAAATTACTTTCCCTTGATTTTCTGTGGTCTTCACGAACAGCCCACATTGCCTGTGCAGGCATCAGTGTAAATAAAAAAAGGCAACATTAGCTTGTAGCCCTATAGTTCTGCATTTATATCTTAAATTGGACTTGTTATGGTTCTATTTCCAGTGCTTAAGGGTCTGTAGAAGAACATAGTTTCTTTTGTTCTAGTGTGCTCATTACTGTCAAGGGATAGGAATGAGGCAAAGCGTGAAGAATTCAGTCATAACCAAATGAGTACCATAGATGGGCAGAGGCAGCCTTTATTGTAAGGTGTGGGGGGAAGCTGTCACTTATTAATTCTATATTGAGAAACCTGCAGAAAAAATGTTCCAACTGTTAGCTTCTACCATTGTTTTAAGCATACCTCAGGTATTTCAAGTTTAGGATGAGTTACTTGACAGCATGCTGTTTGAAAACAACCTTTTTTTTGGTAGATCTTGAGTAGTTTCCCATGAAAACAAATACCAGTACAGTTTGTCATTAGTTAGATACCAGGAATGATTTGCTAGTGTTACATTGCTATGCTTCATTACTTTTTCCTTTCATCTATGCCAAAAATTGCTAATTATTCTTAGAATGCTTCAGCAGGGACATTGTCATTGGCTCTCACTAGTAAGAGGTTTTGTTTCTTGTAGAAAATGTATTCTACTCTTTTGATTTGTATAGTTATTGTTATATTTCTAACATAATGAAAATTGTTGTACAGAAGTATCGTTCTAAGTAAATTTTAAGCTGCACATGACAGAAGTGTATTTTTTACGTATACTTACCAGGTCCTGAATGTTTGTCATCTGCATTTGACCTCTAAATCAAGGCTATTATCTCTCGATTCTGTCAGTAAATACTACTAAATTTTTACCCTTAAATTGTACCTGTCATGGGTTCATTTCTAGTAATTATGAGAGTTGTGAAAGAAAACATTCTCTTTTGTTTCAGAAGCTCGTCACTGTCAAAGGATAGGAATGAGACAAAGGCCAAAGAAGTTAGTCATAACCAAATGAGTACCATAGATGGGCAGGCATCTAAGCTTTTGATTCAAATAGTTGTTGAATAACAAACATATATGCTTCAGAAAAACAGTTTCCTTTCAAATAGTGCTGTAAAAAATTAGAACTTTAAAAGTTAAGATTTACCAAAAAGAAAATGGTTATTCAAGCAGAGTTTTGTGAACACAGCTCAGAATAATGACAGCTGAAATGTTTAAATCCCAATGACTGAATTTGGTGACTTTCTAAAGATGTGTTTTACTTTTTTTTAATCTGGTGAAAAAGAAAGTTTTAGAGATGAGTAGCAATGTTTTGGCAAGGTTATTAATAGAAAATGTATTTACTAACTTTTTCTTTTTTGTGTAATAACTGACTATTTATCATGTGCATGTTTATGCTTACATTTTGAAAGTGCCACAGTTTATTGAATTGTAGACATGTTGAGCTTGTCATTGCTTTGTAATAATCAAAATTAACTGATAAATTTGTTGTAATTCTGAGCTTGCGAATTCCTATGAGTATCTTTGATATATATATCCTTTTTTTTTTTCTTTTTTTTTTTTTTTACTGTACTTGACCTTTCAGTGTTTTAAAAGTTTGTGAGTAATTCTTTAGGAACTGTATTTATATGATGCATAAGTTTAACACCATACTCTACAACAAACAAATGTTTTAAAAATGTATGCTTAATAGAGTTTAAAAACTAACATAATTAACTTTTAAAACAAACACCAACCAAAAACTACAAACCTGAGTAATTCTTGGCAAACTTTAATGTATATTTTTTTTATAATGTGCTATTTCTGCAAACATAGTTAATGCTAATGTTGTTGTCTTATATGTGTTCCTCATCTTCTCTAGCCTGGCTTGCCTGCTCAGAACTTCTCGATGTCGGTTACAGTTCCAGTGTCCAATCCCAACACTTTGACCTACAGTAACCCAGGGAGTTCCCTTGTATCCCCATCACTGGCAGCCAGTTCATCGTTAACGGACACGACCATGCTCTCCCCACCTCAGACCACCCTGCATCGGAACGTATCACCTGGGGCCCCTCAGAGACCACCGAGTACTGGCAACACAGGTAAGATTTCAGTTCCACTGGGCTTTCTTTTTATATTCTTGTTTGTTTGTTTTGTTTAAAAAAGGCAAAAAAACCACAAAACATACAACACAAACAAACAAAAAAAGGCACTAAAAAGTTCTTCATTACATTGGTGTGGGGTTTTATTTTTATTTTTTATTATTGATGGCTTAAGTTTTGAAGTACAGAAGGATACAATACTGTAACAAGAGCAAGTTAGTTTAATGCTCTGGCTTATTTTTATTAGGTGGAATGTTGGGGACAAATGACCTCGCAGTGCCAAATGGAGCTGGTACCAGTCCAGTTGGTAAGTGTGGGTGTTAGGTCTTTGTTGAAAAATAGTATTGTGGCTTTAGTGTCATAGTTACTCAAAAGCAATTTTTTTACTTTTACTCTTCCAAAGAAGTGGCTGTGGAGGAACAAACGTCATAATTTTCTTAGTTGCATTGTAATTGTAAATATTACTGAAGAGGAAAGGGTACGGCAGTCAAAATGCCTGATAAGAATTTACAAGACTTGACAGTTTTTTTATTGCAGTAGTACCACGCTGCTCTTGCTTTTCTATTTCCCTACAGGTGTAATTACAGCATTTTAAAGAGCTCTTATATTCACCAAATTTCTTGCTTTGCATGGAATTCACTGCACTTACCAAACTGTTACACAAACCGCTCACAAGACCTGGATGTTTGATACTGGTTGCGGTGCCAATCAAAATGAACAAAATGCAGACTAGTGTTTGTATTGCCATGTGCAGCTTGCTAATTATTTTCTAGCGGTTATACAAAGAAAGCAATAAATCTTGGAAGCTGATAGCTAGGTTCTGTCTTAATTTTGGAAGATGATCAGAATTTATTTCAAAAACAAATTAGAAATCTTGCCAAAACTCAAATTCATAGTGGTTTTTGGTCTTCATTAAAAAGATATGATAGTACTTCATTTAAGTAATGTTTTGTCTCCCCTAAACAAAATTTAGTACTGTGATAGAGGGCAGGCAGCCATTGAAATTAATCACACCACAGAAAGACAAAATAAATGACAGCTCACTCACTTCCTACATGTTCCTTCCATTCCTCGAGATGTCTTGGTAACTGAAGGTCAATTTTGGAAATAAGCATAACTTCTTCTTGGTATGTGTTCATAGCAAGGAATTACATAAGCAGTTCTTGACCTTTCAGCAGTTGCCCACTGGCTACTTACTGTGGCAACTGGGAAAAAGTTCTTTGAAGATATTTGGGCAATTTATGAATAAAAAATGCTGCAACTACAAGGCTGAAAGCACAGGATTGACTTTCTGCTCTTCATCCATTCTCTGTCTATGTGCAGCAAAGATATGAAATATTTAAGTGTGGTTTCCATCAGGTAAGCAAGATTTTAAATGGAGGAAACTTCTCAGTTGATAAAAGATGAGTATTTTTAGAAACTGTGGAGGTCAGATGTTGATTTCCATAGTATTTTTCAAGTCAGACTAAATAAGTTTATTATCAGGCTGTTTCCAGCCTCTCTTCCAAAATCAAGCTTTAATAACAGCAGCTTCAGATTTAATATTCCTCCTTTCAATAAGCAAATTAAAACAGTTGTTTACAGCACTTACTGTACAATAATGAACTGTAGAAGTACCCAGTTTGAGCAGCTTGGTGAACATATTTAATGCACTAAAATGTTTTCCTTCTTGCATTTATTAATAGTTTATGTGAAAAGTCAAAAAAGCATCACTTATCTCTTACTTTCCAGAACATTGCACCCAAAATGTTATACATATACCCACTCATTTCTAGAAAGATTTTTATTTTTTTAATTTTTTTTTTTTCCATACAAGTGAGAGTTTGGCTCTACAAGAGCTGTGGAACATCTCGAAGAAGTACCTCTAGCAAAACTTAAATTCCTAGTTAACACACTAAGTTGTCAAAGCTCTTTCTCCTAGGCATGGGTTCTTCTAAACACTGCGAGGTGCACAGTAACCTTCTAAATTACAGCCAAAAATCAAGAAATCATATGTAACCACATTGAGTAAATCTACTAGCTTGTCAATTAGAGCTTGACAGCTGCCATTGAAGTGGTAGATCAAATTAATGATGTCTGCAGACAACAATGGTTTCAGTTTCTTGCTATATTTATTGTAGAATTCACTTAAAAAAAAAAAAAAAAAAAGTATTTTCTTTTTTAGCTTTCAGTCTTGTCTTTTAAACTTCTCCAGCATTCTCCTGTGGATTTAGTTGTCAGAGGTCTTGTGTCAAATTTGCAGCTCACAACTTACAGGAGAGATGTCAAAGATAAAGATGGAGTACTGGTGTACCTGTATTCCCAGATATTCTCTTATGGACAAAGGAAAAACCCAAGTCTCCCTCAACATTAGGACATCTTGAGCATTTGAGATTCTGCTCTCATTTCATTGAAAGATACTTACACACCTCTGTCTCTGTCAAAAAGCAAGTAAAGGTTCTTTTCTGTAGCTGAGACCCAGTTCAAACAAAGGTGTTGCATAAAATGGCTCTCATTTAGTTCACATGAGTCTTTTTCTCAAGTCCTATGTAACTTGATTGGAATAGATATGATTTGCTTTAGCAGTCAATCTGCCAACTTAACAGCTTTTTCTTTGGAAAATAACTTTGAGTAAAAATATCTGCATGTTGTAGCAGAGATCGGTAGGTGGGTTTTTTATGTCTTGAACAGAAAATTTTTTTGATCGTTTTATAATACAGAGAGCTTACTTCACATGCAGCTGTTGTAACTCTGAAAAAGCATTTTTATTTTGTAATATTTTTGAAATTTTACCCACCACATTAAAAACATAAGCTGAAAATTTTTACTTGGCAATTGTATCAGTTTTGAGAGGGGAACAATGTCTGGCATTATAACAGTGTTTGCTTATGAGCTAATGTATTTTTTTCTGTTAGCTAGATGAAATGTTTTGGAGATAGAATTTTTATGATACCATCACTCCTGGTCAGTGTTAAAGCTTGTTCAGGCTGATGGGCATCTAATGTGCTTCAAGAATCTCTTGGCTCCAGGACATGTACAACTTGCTATCTGTTAACATTGTCATGGCTTGAACACATTGTAAGTCTACATTACACCTTTTAAAAGGCTGTGGATTCTAATAAGGCAAAGTACAGCCTCACTTGCTCCAAGTACCCAAATATGGGGGAGAGTTTCTTTGACTTTGAACTGAAAGGACTTGATGAATGGATCACCTTCAAATTTGTCGTGAGGAGAACTGCTTCAGTATGTTCCAGCAGATTCTGTATTATACCTGGAATCATCCAGAGGTTGGCATGGAAGTGCACTTCCAGTGAAGATGTGCCACCCTTTGAGGGCTGTGAGAATCAGGCTCAAAGTAGTAACACTGCTTTTTCATCCATGCCTTTCACATATGGTATTGAGCTAGAACCATGCAAAGGGCTTGAGCTGTTTTTTCCTTGCCAAGGCTGCATGAAAACCATAAACCCTGAGACCTTTGGACCAAGATGAGTTTCCCTAAGTTCTTTCCAGCCCTGAGTTATTTTGCAGATGTTGTTGGAAGCGGAGGTTCTTTATGATCTGTCTAGGACACAATACTGTCTATACATTTCTTTGTCAGTGAAGTAGCCTTTCTGGTTAGTAATGCAGATTATGGACCCGGTTAAACTTCTGAGAAATTATCTTTCCTTTTAGAATTTTATTATCATGAGAATGGATGAGAGAGATCTAGATTTCTTGAGTACTGAATTTCTCCTCTTTATTCCAGAGCTGTATCTTCTGTAATGTCCTTGCTAACCTTCATATTCTGAGAATGTGAAGTAGTGTTAGGAATATTGAATTACTTTAGAATAGAGCTGAAGGCTATACCCTCTTGAAAAAAAACTGTGTCTTGTGAGGTATTGGATCTCTATTAAGAGCCGGTGTAGGTAATGTGTGATCTTTTATCCTGTCCTCAGGAAGGATTATGCAGGGGTGCAGCTGACAGCTCGCACGCACCCGTAAACTGCCTGTATATTGCCAGCAAGGGATCAAGAGAGAGAACTGAGAAAGTCCACACCTGTAAATGGTTCTTTTTGTCTTGAGGGTTTGGCTGACTGGGAGAGGTTTTTCTGCAGGTCTGAAGTTAAAAGAATCTTGCAGCTTGGTCTTTCACAAGTCTTGAGTCAAGCTGTTGTTGTTAAGAGTATATCAGAAGGCATCAGTAACAAAACAGCTTTCTGCATATACTTCCTATTCACGTTGGTTTGTTTATTAAATGAGGGACACCCCAACGAGAAGTATCCAAGTAATTCTGGAAAAACATGTAGGTTCCTCTTGTAGGAATTTTGCTTGCAGTTGAATGAATGCTGTCAGCCTCTTGCTTTTCTTCTTCCTCTACCCCCCATTCTCAAACTCGCCAGCCTGTATCATCTGCATCAGATAAACAGTTTGACACCGGTCATAGACGACCACCTTAGGAAAGCAGCTCTAAACCTTGAGCATATTCCTGCTAAAGGTTATGTGTTACTGGTGGATTTCTAATCTGCTGTACTTTCTCTGCGGTGTGACAGGCAGTGTCTGTCACGGGTAGTCTTTCACCAGTCAGAGCTTCTCCTTTCCTAGCTTCTATTAAAAGGGGTTTGACTACGTTCAACTGATTCTAAATGCAGTGGACAAAGGTTCTTGCTCTGTAATGTCAGTAGTGTTGGCATAATATTTTGCCTTCCTCTGATCTTTAGGATTACATAGGTAAATACACCAGTCAGTGTTTCACCCTTCTCCAAGGCAGAAGCTGAAGGGCACCTGAAGAACAGTGAGAGCAGCCTATTTACTCTTAGAGCTTCCAAGCCCTCCACAAGGAAACGGAGTCCTGACAGTGGACTGCAGACTGGCTGCTTCTCAGGCTGCAAGCTGAACCCTTTTCCTTTGCTAGACGTCAGCACATAATAAAGTTTGATCCATCCATCATCCTCTGATTAGATCAGCTCACAAGAAATGACTGGCTGAAATCAGCATGAAAAATATGCTGGTAGAAAAAAGCATTTGAGGTTTAAAATCTTTAATTGTAGCAAATCTCCTACCACCCACACTTGGGCAATTTAGCCCCTGAGCTGACTTAGATTTTAGTTACAATTTAATGTATTGTTATGTTTGTTCATTATCATACCAAAATACCTGATTTATGAAGAAGTACAATAACAAATTACTTACCTCCAAGCTGGATTAAAGTTTTGCAGCGTATCTGTTTGTGTAAAATCTCAACACTTACATAATGTCTCCTTGCCCAGCATACACCACCACACATCCTCGCCTATCCTAAACATCCCACTTCTGCCCTCTGTTCTTTCCAGTTATCTACATTGGCTTTGTGTGGATACATGGAAACCAACAAGTTCAGGAAGTAGAACTCTGATTTCATTAACTGTAAACTATTTAGTTGACAAAAGACCCTAAAGGCACCCAGTTGCCACTGCTGGTGCTTTGCACAAAGTTGAATAACATTTAGATGCAAAAGCAGTATGCCTTTGTTTTAGGTTTGCTGCTGCATTCTGAGTCATAACCCTGGTTTTGAAGAAAACCCATTAAAGTTCTACATTTCCTTGAAAATTGTATCTCCTTTTATGTAGCTTTACACACACAAAAAAATAAATTCCAGCAACCTGGGAAATGAGGGTTTTTTAGTTTTGTAGCATGAGTAAGCATTCCCTGGGCACTTAGTCATGTCTGCTTCTTATCGCTGTGTTTTAGTATGTAGAGTACTGCCTTAGAATAATAAATCTTATATTTTAGACATGTTTCAAAGTCTTAGGACTGCCAAAGATAATTTTAATTTAATCATGGTATTACCTGAGGTATTGATTTGTAAAGATCAGTAGAAATACAATTATTTCAGCTTGAGATGCTATAGTGATTTCTTTCCAAAGCTAGCAGAGAATTTAGGCTTTTTGAAACGCTGGTAGAATCAGCAGTGATTTCTGTGCAAAGCTGGAAATGGTATGAATGGCATATGCTGGTTTTGGTGGTGTTTTTTTTAATTTCTACTTAAAGCTGTTGTACTGGGGGGGGAAGTAATGCATATAGAAATGCTATTGTTGTATTTACTTGCAATATGTTTTCTCTCCTCCCTGCCTCCCAATGTCCTACATGTAAAAGTTTTTCTTTATCTGGTCTTCTAGATGAAGAGTGAATTGGTGGCCTACTGCAAAGACAGTTTTCAGTTTACTTTTGATGATGTCACATTTGTTGGGTTGTATGATGTCATTCTAGGCCTAAATATTCTTTTACTACCATTTTTATTTTTGCTTAATCTTCTACTACTTAGCTGCTTGCCCACAATTATTTTCCAAAACTGTATATAACTGTCCAGTTTCTCCAAAGGTGATCCACAAAAAAAGATTAATGGCATTAATGATTATAATTTATTCCTTGAGTAGTAATAAGTACACGGAGTACTTTCCAGCCACGTGTGTTCATTGTTTCAGCTGATGTGATTTATATAGTGAAATATGAGTCTGGCTCATGTAATTGAATGCTACATCTTGGGCTGCAGGACAATAAATGAGATTAAGCCGTATTAAGTTTCTGAAGGCAGAATATACAGTTGAGAGAATGGATGGGTTTTAACGTTCAGCTTCAGAGAAGTTGTTACTTAAAAAATTAAACATTTTCTGACTAAACAAGAAGTAGGCTAATATATATTGGCAGTGTTTGTTATCATATCATCTACTTAAATTATGATTCATATAATCGAGAATTTATCTTTGCCTTGGTGTCTGTTCTCCAAAGAAGTGTTTCCCCCATGATTTAATAGTCTGCTTTAAAGAATTAAATAAAACTTCTCTGGTGGAAGTAAAGCCACTAGTCTTACTTTATACTTTTGTAGGATTTTATATTCAGTTTCCATTGTTTCAGTTTAATAGTGGTTTTAAACATAAAGTAGTTGTCTTTGGGAAAGATCTGTAGTGGGTGGGGCAGGTGCAATTTCTGTAGTATACAAAATAGTAAGTAGAATTTATGGGCTTATTAAAGCCTCGGTTTGGCAAACTGCCCAATAGTTGCATCATCCTGTAATCATTATCTTTTTCTGGCTCCTGACCTTACTCTAAGAAATACCATACTTTTAGTTATCCTTTCTCTCCTAACTTGTAATTTGATTTTCTTATTACATTATTAACAGGAAAAAAGGCTTTACATTTCCTATTAAAAAATGAATGTTCTCCAGTCTTACTGCAGCCCCAGCATTATAATTCTTCAAATAATCAATATAGATACTTCAGTGTTTGCTCAATGTTCAATGCTTGCTATTTATAACAAAGGGCTGCTATCGGATTAATACCCTTAGTATTGCACACTTAAGACACTTTTTGACTTCTTCTGTACTTAGTAATTTTTTTTCTAAACACTCATTTTAAGGAATGCTCAGCTTTTTCTCAGAACAAATGCTTTGACTCTGCCCTGCTGCTGAATGATACTGCACAGAGAAGGCGATGGCAAGGAGGTGGTTGTTTTTGACAGCACCACTAAAAGCATGAAATGTTTCTGAAGGATTGGCAGAGCCTTGTAATAAGGGTTGCAGGAAATTACTCTATTGGGTGTGGAAGAAAGACACTGTCCAGATTTAACACACGAGCTACCGAAACACTCAAAAACAGAGGGCAGGAAATGGTATCATAGGATAGACTGAACTGCTGCTCCATTGTTTATACAACGTGGTATTGTTCTGCAGTTTAAATTCAACTCAGAACACCGCAGCTTTGGCATATAAAAGGTAACACCGGTAGCTTAGTGAGTAATAAAATGCTGTTTATTATTAAAGCCCAGACTTTACTTTTTTATGACAGTCAGTACGTGAAAGGTTCTGGAATTTTTGCTGAAAGTGGAGATAGGTTAACAATTTTTTTAGATATAATTTGTTAACAATGTTATTTTTCTCATAATTTTTCCCCTCTCCCATCTGTTTCCAAATGCACTTAATTTTTACTGTCTTCATTGCACAAGATTTCTTTTGCAATCTGATGCTAGGTAGGCTGTCTCTTAACCAATGTTCACACTCATTTTTAATGGACAGGTGCTGGTGCATAACTGGATTTAACAAAACCATGAGTCTGTGGAAACTGTCTCACAGTTTCAGGAACCTTAGGGGTAGCACAATTTCTGTTAATTGTGGCTGGTGTGACCTAGCTCTGGCTAGTTTTCTCCTAGAGGTCAAGTATATTTAGCTTACTATGTATTCTCGGCTCCAGCCCAACTTTTCAGCCTCTCTAACTAAATTTTATCACTAACCTAGAAGTATCCCAAAAAATTCTGCTGTTTTCTGCTGAGGAATGTAGATGCTTTAATCACAAAATGAGTTTTTGCTGTGGTTTTTAATACAGAAGGAAGAATGCTGACATAAAAAGCTTTTTCTTCCTTCTGCTGTCTGTGCTCCTTCTTTCCCCCATAACTTCCCCGTTAAATGGGAGAATGCTCAGGGAACATATTCCCATACCTCCCATACAAATGCTTCGGGAAAGTACTAAATTAGAATAACTCCTCCTTGCTCTGTTAACCTTGAAACACTCAAGAGACATATCAGATCATCCATGTATGGCCAGGCTTTTAGCACAGTAGGAAATCCACAAAGAAAGTAAATCCAGAATTTGAAATGCTGGAGTCAGTGTCATGAATTTACAGCTCATCCGTAAGCAAACAAGAGCATTGTAGCTGCAGTTTCCATGTACTTACATTTTCTTTCTTTAAAAATATTTAGCAAGAACTTTGATTCCAAAAAACCTTTCTAAAACTCAATAGAGTATCTTCAGCACAAGAGCTTTGTTATAATTCCTAATTATTGCTCTTTCCATTTCTAAATGGATAAAACAACATACGGGGTTCCGCTGGTGGTGGACAGGGCAAAGGTGAGGATGGCATTTGGTAATTCCCCCGCCAAGGTTCAGCAGCGATGGAGGAGGCTCCCTCACAAGCATCCTGGTGGGTTCACACCTGGGTTCCCGGCGTACATGAGATGAGTTATCTCAGCAGTAACTGTCACCTTTGTGAAGTGTTGTGCTGTTGCTGATACATGTCATTGTTCTCTCGCTGAGCTTTTAAAGGCATCAAAAACGTTGCTAAAGAAAGTAGAATGTGACACTGACAACTTTCTTATTTTAATTGCTTTTAGATTAATATGTACTTAATCTAACAGAATTGGATTGGGCATAGGGGCCTATTCAAATTAGAAGAATAATACAAAATTCATGCCAGTATGGCACTACAGGCTATTAGAAGTTCCCACACAGTGAACTCTGTGTAATAGACTTTTACCTGAATTGTGATTATGAAGGCTGCTTTCAGATCTGCAGTGTTAGTATAAACATAATCCTGCTATAAATTGTATTTATTTATACACACACGTACACAGGTTGTGTAGTGTGATCTATTGGGTTCCCTGTTGCACAAATTCCCCTTGCTTAACTTTTTTTTTTTTTTGCATTTGCATTTGCAACTGAATAAGGTTTGTGTGTTTTGGGGATTGTTGCTATAAATATGATAAAATCATTGGAATGTGGCTTTAATATTTTTTTTTTCCCCCCCCTGAGAAATATATTTCAGTTAACAGGATTGGTGCTTTTGTCAGTGCAGGAAAAGAGAATATCAGGAACTTAACTGGCTTACTGTCTTGTTACTTTTTTCTGATGGGAGCGTAAGCTAAGGCCTGTATCTCAAGGGTATTCAGCTTTGGGAGATTTCAGTGCTGAAGTCTGGACCTGTAGACCCTGGCTTGTCTGATTCTACTTAGAATGAGCATCAGGAATAAGATTGAGAAAGACCTGTATAAAATACATTGATGGACAAAACTGAAGTGTATATCTGTGTCCAGAGCTTGGAATGAATTTGATGGGAAAGGGTTTGTTCCCCTCACTGTTGTTAAATGTAATAATCAGACAGGATAGATTTTTGAGACTGAAATCAGTGTTATTAGAGGACAGATACTGGAGTCCTGCAGATTGGGAAGATATTAGAAGAATATATTTTAGAAATAGATGCTTAAGAGCTGCTTTTTTTTATTCTCACAGGCAACAATTTGGTTTAGTTCATGTTCTGTGGGGGTGGGGATGAAGCAACATTGTGCAAAAACTCACACTTCTTTGCAAGCTCAGCCTGGAGGAACTTCAAAGGGCAAAATAAAATACAACAGATGTTATTAGAAGTAGTTCTTTGACAATATGCTCTTCTCAGCATTTAAGCTGCCACAGCATGCCCTTGAGATATTACCTTTACATATTGATCTTCTGGTGTAAGTGTGTTTTGTTTGTTCGATTATTCAATACTGTGCCTCTCCTGAGTTTATTGGAAGTTTTAGAAGAGAAATATTCCCTAACTTGTGCACAAAAATTCAGTCTTGTTGCTTCTCTTCAGCCTTACAGTACATTTGGTTTTCCTCTTCAGGAAATGGGTTTGTGAATTCTCGAGCTTCACCAAGCCTACTTGGAACTACTGGTGGAGGGAATGGCTTAGGCAAAGTCATGCCTACAAAGTCTCCACCTCCACCTGGCGGAGGTAATCTTGGAATGAACAATCGCAAACCCGACCTCCGTGTTGTCATCCCACCCTCCAGCAAGGGTATGATGCCACCACTGGTAAGTTAAAACATTTGTTCTGCGACTGGCTTTGTAAAAATGAGGTGTTCTGTCCACATGCACAGGGAGAAACTCTCATCTGCTTACCATAGGTTACAAGAATAGAAAAGCATATGTGTTCCAGAATTTCACAAATTAAGATATGAGTTATAAGTTGTAACCCTGGGAGAAGTTAATTTGTAAGGATTTTGGGGGTGTTTTTTGGTGTTTTTGTTTGTTTGTTTTCTTTTCTTTTTTTGTTTAAGCATAAAATAGCAATCTAACCTAAATGTGTTTAGAGTGCAATCGTAGAGACACAGGCTGGGATTTTGTTGTTTTGATTTGATGTCTCACTGACTTGGTATTGAGAACTTTGTTGGCTTGGAGGATGTGGGTTTTAGAAAGGGTTATGCGTTATTCTGCGGAGGAATGGCTCATTTTACTGGTGATGGGAACTGTATTAATGTGCCCTAAAGCACACTTTGTGCCTTTTTTTCTTGGGTTGTAATGGTTGTGGCGTGTAAAATGTCGTTTCAGCAGTAATGATGGTCTGAGAGAAATGCTTGTTTGATGTGGTGTGCTGGAATGCAACCTTGTGTGTCCCATGCTGGATGTCATGTCTTCGGTGAAGTCATAGACGAGTAATAAGGATCAGGTTCAGTCCCAGTTTGTGTACTTTTCAATACTACTGTGCAGTTTGGCATGTCAGTAGTAATGTTTGTTCAGCCTAGATTTGGAATAGCACACGAGTTTCGTGTCAGGCATGAGGCAACCACGGCACTGAGACCAGAACAGGTCTTTCAGGAAGAGTTACTCTGGTTTTCCTTTAATTTCGTTGGCCAGATCCTTTGGTCTTGGTCTTTCTCTGTCATGCAGAAATTTTAATCACCCATGTGTACATTTTTGTGTGTGTGTGTTCTGTCTATGGGAGAATGAACCATAACCAAGAGGAGTGGGATATAATCCTTGTTTGTTTTTAAGATACTCCAAGTGCTTACATTTGCTACAGGTATTCATGATGAATAATACAAAATTAATCTAAGTAACAAAAGCTAAAATTATCCTCAGAGTAATGATTCTTCAAGTTAAGTTTTTCTAGGAATTCTAAAGTGTAGAAGAGATAGGAAATACCCTGGCTGATTATTAAAGTGAAAATTACACTTTTAAATGAATTAGAAATAGAAGAAGAGGAACTTGTTAATACAGTTGTTCTAATGTTAGTGGTGCATGGTACCTATTTACTGTTGTGCTTTTAAGAACAGCATAATACTCAACTTAGATTTTGTCCTTTTGAGGAGATTGGAAAGAGATTTCAGAGTAGAGATGCTGAGATGGCATGATGGTTATATGTGTAAAATATTTAGCTATGTTTATTGGATCAGTCCAGCCAGAAACTGCTGTGTGTCATCAATGTGTAGCTGTGTCCTTGTTTTCACTAAGCTCTTTCTGCACTGATTTTGCCAAAGTGTGTGTTGTTTCAGTACAGTCTCTTTTAATTGACCCGAATTACATAAAGTATTATACTTCTTAGTAACATTATTTGCACAATCAGGTGGCACATTCACATTATTAATTGAAATAATTAATAATCCTGAAGCAGAAACATGACTTTTTCTTTAATTTTTGAAAGCAATGCTATTTTTAGTAACTGTGTTATCCCTCTTGTTTGCCGAGTACAGTCGGAGGAGGATGAATTGGAGTTGGTGAGTTTGGGCTACTCTTTGATGAGAGAGAGCAAGATGCTGAAAATGTCTTTTACTACAGCTTTTTAACTGTAGTGTCGTTACATATTTGAAATAATTCCAGTGTTCCCTTGGTAGCAGACAAAAATACATTTGTTTTATCAAACGCAAAACCCAACCAATTCAAGTTGAAAACGCATCCAAAGTCTAGTGCTTTCCATTTGTAAACTTCTAGTTCTTTTCCTGAAAATATTGCTGTTTTTCTTGGAGGGAACATTGGAAAAGAGCCTTTACAAAGTAACTGTCCATGTGTGTAGGGTATTTGCTGTCTTTTATGTAAAGTTTAAATAACCATTTATCATCCCCTAAATTATTGAAATATTTTTAGACAGTGGCTTCACTCACAAAGTTCAGATTGTAACACAAGCCCTCTATTACTTCTCTTATTTTCAAGGAGATTACATCATTGCTGGTGAGGTCACCTTCTTGAGGTTTAGAATTATTTCATCCTGCATGAGATTATCAAACCACAGGGGTGTTCCCTGTTTACCAAAAGGAATAGAGAATTGTAAATGAATAATTCTACCTTTTTTTTCCAATGGAAATGGATTCTGGTTTTGAATGGAAACTCTTGGGATTTGTGTTTCTATTTTTTCCAAAAGGTTTTAACATTTGGCATTCTGTCTGGAAAATAACGCAAGGCTCAAATAATTCTTAACTTATTTTTAGAGCAATTTTCAAATTGTTTAGCTGCTGCAGCACAAACCATGCAGAAGAAGCTGGACACTATTACATACCTTGATTTGTTTCTGAACATGGACCTGTTGCTAATATGAGGCTCTGATTGCATGAAAGCATGGAAATTGTAGTGATTTAGATAAATTTCTTGATGACTGCATGCTCTTGGATGATTTTTTTTTTTTTAACCTTAAACATCAACAGATTTACAAAAGTAAGGGGAAATAATTTTTTGAAAGTCAATATTGAAATGTTGAGGGTTTATTGGAATGACTTCCTAATTGAGCAGTTAAACAGTGGTCTTACCCATTCATAGAGAAGCGTCTGGTTGCCAGTGCAAGAAATAAAGCTCTAATTCAACGTAAAAACCCTTAATCAAAATACCACTGCAACTGGGATTAATGCAGAAGCCCTCAAATGAAGGTATTCCTACCTACTAAACACTGCTGTGCTGCTGCAGCCTGATTGAGTGGGAGGCAGCTGGGTTCTGAATAGCGCATGGAGCGTGGGCCCTCTAGTGGAGTCCAGAACTGGGCTCGCGTGCCGGGGGGAAGCAGCTCGCACAAAGAAAACGTGCAGTAGCGTCTGCCTCAGACGTGCTAAAGAAACGTGAAGCGCACCTGCAGCGTTACGTCTCTCACGGTGCTAATTCCTCCTGCCAATGGCAGTGCTAGAAAGCAGTTCCGCAGAGAACGTTCACTCTGTGTCGTTGGAACCGAACACTGACTGTGAAAAACGGATGTGAAAAATAGCATAGCATGAAATAAAGATGGTGAATTCTTCCAATTGCTGCTAGCATTTGCACCTGTTTAAAAATTAATTAGAAAAAAAAATCCTGGAATTTGTCATGAATCTTTGACTGAATCTCCCAACTACAGCAAATATTAGAGACACGTCTAAATACTTCTTAGTGTCTTTGTATGGCTGAGTGTTCAGGAATTATATTCAGAAATAAATTACCTCAGAAAACCACCTTTATTAGCCACTCCAAAAAAAAAAATATATATATCCCATGGGGAAATCCTTTAGTCTGGATTGTTTCCCAGTATACTCCTCTTTTCCATTATACAGTAATCCCAACTTTATAGGCTGCCATCCAAGAAAGCTTTGGAAGAAGGTCAATTCCTGACAGACACAAAAAATCTGCTCTAATAACATATCGTTATGCCAGATAAACTTGGTCTAGTGGAGATTTTCAGAAGTACATAAGTGATTTAAAGGGATAAATTACACAGAAAATCGGTGGGCCTTTCTTTGTGGCTTAGAGCTTTGAAATCTAGAAGCTCTAAGGCAGAGTGGGTACATCTGCTGAACAAATGCCAAAGAGCTTCCAAATACCTGCGAGGCTCAAAGGTTCTGGCTTGCAGCAGCAGCAGGACAAAATGAAGATCACAAGCTGGTCACTGGTGGAAGGTTACAGCTGAGTTTAATGTGGTAGCGGTGATACACTTATTTTTTTTTTTCTTTCCTTTAAATTGGAGGGATACAAGGCAAGGATTGATAACCCTCAATTTATCTTTATGAGTTTAAGCTTCAAATTGAACACAGCCCTGTTTCTGTACCTGCTTATTTTGTTATAGTAAAGGAAATTATACATTCTTAATAGTGCTTGCTCTCTCAAGGGCATATTTTCAACAGTTGGAGATCCAGCTCCCTTAATGGGGGATGGTTCTGTAAGAATGTAGAAATACAGGGTGTAGAGACTTCTACTATTTCCAGTATTTCTAGGACTTGTGTAGGTAAAACTAAGTATCTGTTGTTTAAATAAATAAATGTAGTATTTCTTGTTCTTGACAGAATCTGACATGGCTAAGGGGTGTTGAACTACATGTTATGAAGAATGATTTAAAGTTGGCTCCATGAGGAGCAGCAGTACGTTCTGTGACAGGGCAGCTTTGCTGTCTGGTCAGTACAAGGTTTTCTAAATAGCAGATTTGGTTTAAGAGCTTAATTTGAGTGATACGTTCGCTGCAGATGTTTATTCCAGTATATGGGAAAGAAGGGCTGTTATTGTACCTGCCACACTGTGCCTGCAGTTGGATAACCTGAGACAATCTAGTTTAGCTGTTTTTCCTGTAAATAAGCACAGTTGCTCTGTGTGAACTCCAAACGTCATTTGCTTTGAAACATATCTGCATTATAACAAGTGCTCTCTCGGTTTCTCAGGAACCATGGGAACAGCAAGATTATTTTATCACTGAAGTCTTATCAACACAAATTTAGAAGATCTCTGTGTTCCTTTCAGGACAGGTGTAGTCAGCACAGTGTCAAAACTGGCAGCTAAAATTCTGAAAATTGGATAACAACTGGGAAGTGGGAGACTTTTCTGGTGGAACCAAACCTCACCATCTGCACCAAAACCCCTTTAGAAAAAGAAAACTAAAACCTCTTAAATCACTTAAGAACTTCTGAGAATTGTCATGTATATCCCTGAGGAATTGCATTTATTTTTTGTGTCCTAGAAGTCTAACACTATTGAAATCTGCATGCATGGGAAGCCGACCAGGGAGGCTTAATTAATTTTTTTGTTTCAGTTTGCCAAGATCATTTTGGTTGTGTTGAAATGTTTTGGCTTGTTTAGAAAAATCTATCCTGACCAAAAGGATGTATTTGTAACTAAAAAATAAAGCAAAGAAATATGTTTTATTTGAATGCTATTTTTATATTAGCACTTGATATTTTCCATTGTTCTGACTGGTGTCACAAGACGATGTTATTTTTGATCATTTGTAGAATACCCAAAGGATAAGTAGTTCTCAGTCTACACAGCCTCTTGCTACCCCTGTGGTGTCGGTGACAACTCCCAGCTTGCCTCCGCAGGGACTGGTGTATTCGGCCATGCCTACTGCCTACAACACTGGTAAGCTCTGGTTTTGATAAGTGGCTTCGTTTGTCAGATGTACAAGGCTTTTGTGACTCATAAGCCCAAGAATTTGCATTTCAGTGACACTTCACTTTATTTTCCTGTTCAGTTCAAATGAAGGCTCTTATTCATCGAAAATGAGCCTTTAGCTTGGAAAATCTGTAAATGTTGAGACTTCCACCAGGAAGCAGCTTTCAGTCAGTCAGGTTGCACACAGCCGAATACAGACGCACGCAAGAAAAGACGTTGCCTACAGCAGCACTGTTCAAGCTGTCCCTCTGAGAACCAAACTGCCTCACATTGAAGCACAAGTTGATGCTTCAGAGCACACTGTGCCTTCTGTTCTGCTCAATTCCAACAGCAGGAGGGACGCGGGTTCTACTGGGGCTCTCAATTTACAAAAAAGCCCAAGACAGGGCCTTGTGCTCTTCAGTAGTTCCATGAAGAGTGAGGCGGGGGCTTGCTTGAGGCCTCAGCTGCATTTCACTGTTGCAGGTTGCTCTTACCTGAAGGACCTTAACACTTTTTTTCCAAGGTGGGTGTGATGCAAGGAATTGGGTAGTGTAAGTGGTGATTGGATTGCCGGTTTGGAAAGTAGGTCATAACGTTGTGCCTTCTACTTTGTCTCCATACCAGTAGAGATAATTTTGACTTCAGTCTCAAGGTTCTTTATTTGTTGCTGACACTGTAATGTAATCAGTGAAAGAATTTTTGTAATCATTTCCTTGAAAGGCTGCAGCCTTGGTGGCATCAGGCTGATTACCATTGATCTGTGATGCGTAGTTTAATGTTCAGATGCACCTGCAGAGAAACTACATTGCAGATAAGCATCAATAGATTTTGTAAGTCAGAGTTAAAATAGCTATTGATGAAAACTAAAAAAGGAAAACAAAGGAAATAATTCCACGGTTCACTGTTCCTTAGATGAAGTCTAGTTAAGACATTCAAATATAAGTGCTATAATTTGTTAAAACAGGAGCGTCTGAACTGGGGACCACAGTGTTTGCAATGTTTGTCTTACCTGGTAGGTTTTCAAATGCTAAAAAAATTAAATAAATAAATCTTCCTTCTCTCTTCTGCAATGATAGCTCTTAGGAACAGAGCTACAGTGGAGAGTTTCCCCTGGTAGCTGATCAGCTCTGGCAAGGCAGAAAGGCCTCAGAGTACGATTCTGTTGTTTATGAGCATGGGAAGACCCACACCACTAGCAGAAGAGATTCCCCAGTAGCATCTCTTCCCTCGAGGTGTATCGTCTTTGATGGCTGTACACAAGTAGCTGGCAGGCACGAGGTGCTCAGGAGCACAGGACCCAGTGGAAGGCATACTGGGAAGGAATACAGGCTTTTCCTTAAGGAGCTGTTGTATTGGGTTTATGTGGCGAGGCTTTGGTAGCAGTGGGTGGAAGGGGGACAGGGACACATGCATGCTGCAGGAGTGGCTTCTCCAAGAACGGACCAGGAGCTGCCCCACTGTCAGGCAGAACATTTCAGCTGACTTAAAAATGTGCCCGCTGCTGCCCGAAGCTGAGCCCAGCAGCAGCACCTCTGTGATAATATGTTTAAGAAAAGGTAGAAAACACTGCACTGGTCTGTTGTCAGTGACCTCATGTTCTGACTCTTGTGCAAAGGTCAGGACAAATCCAAAAAAACCCTTCAAGGTTTGCAGGAAATTGCCAAAACCTGTGTGATACAGAGGTTTTGTTAAGGGTCTTTGTTTTCTTCCAAGTCAGGGTGCCATCAGGAGCCTGTAACGTTGGGAGATGGAATAGACAGAGCAGCTCTCCAGTCATAATTCTCTCCCCGCCCCCAAAGATGCATTTATGCATTTTCTACAACTTTTTGTATCTTGGTTTGATATGTGCCACAAAGATTGGTCATATATTGCATTTAAAGGCTTTTTAAACAGGTGGTTCTACTTCCAGTCCCTGCTCAGAAGACCTCTCTGGAGTGTACCTGTCACTGAACAAATCCCTTCATTCTCTCGCCTAGTCTGACATTTGTTTCAGGAGCTGGTTTTGTGTGTCCCTCATCCAGAATAACCTATAAACCAGTGGCTATAACATCAAAAATCTGAGAGTGGCTGTAGCCTGAATCTCGGGAGGTGGCAGAGATGACTGAAACTGGTGTCCTGTGCAGTGGACAAAGTGCAGTTGTCGCTGGGATCTGTTTTTTAAAAAACAGCCCATTTCCTTTGATAATGCAGTAATTTCGGGAAAACTTTTTAGCCTTTAGTGGGTTTTTTCAGATGCTTTAAAATTGTTTCTATTCGATTGAGCCTTTCAGGGGATCTGCTAAAAGAAATTCAATGTTGAAATCAAGTTGTCATCTGGGTATTCTCAGGGTAGTCGCCACTTACACAGTAATTTCAATTTTGCAGTTCAAGGATGAAGATAAAATGTAGATGCCTAAATTATTTTGTCTGGATTGACAGGGTTTTTTTTCAGGGCTGGCGGGGATAGATTCTTCTCTTGGGTAGCAATTAAAACATCAGATACCAGTTTTGCACAAATATGATGTTGTATATGATTTGTTCTGCTGGAGAAGTATTTTTTCTGCAGATTGCTGGAGGAGTGGCCAGAACAGAGTTACTTGCTCTACAGCAGTCTAGGTATTTAAAAATACTGAAACCCCACAGAGATCAGTTAAATAGCAATTTAGTCTGGAGGGGAGCAAGTCTCGCCATAAATTATATTACTGGCTTTTTTTTATTTCACAAAGGTACAACCATCAAAGGTATCTTGTTAGGGTGGCAGCAGTGATGGTGTCCATGGTGCAGAAGGCGCTCTTGTCGTATGACTTTGCCATCTTGCATCGAGTCACTTGCGCAGAGAAGTCGGTGTCCTGCTTTTACTGGTGGCAGATAGAGGATTATTTAGGGAAATTATAATTGTGTAGTGATGTGTATTCTGTGGAAAAGTATCTCCTCAGACCCTTCTCATCAGACATGTTTTGTTCGGAGTACCAGAAGTTAATTGTCCATTATCATAAAAGCTGTAATTGCAAAAGGAAAAAAATACATGGAGACTGAACTGCTATAAACATTTTCCTCAGGTCTGCTTGTACAGAAATCCCCGTGGTGCAGAACAGCACATCCATCTCCAGTGTTCACATGTACTGCACTTCTAGGTTGTTGCAGCTCTGGCTGCTCTGAAGGTTGAGTGAGTGTCCTTGTCACTTGGAGGGCTGTGTTCTGACACTTCTTTTTTTTTTTTTTTTTTGCTTTCACTTTAGTTTTGCAAAAGGGCTTTGGCTTGATCAGCTTGGAAAAAATTTGTGCAGAAATACTTGAGAGGGTTTTTCAAAGTTCCCATAAATGTCAGCTGAGAAGAAATGGAACAAAGAGAAAAAGGCAGCTTAAGTAGTGTCACCTGCTGGTGTGCCACTGGGATTCCCATGGGCTTCCGGAAGATTCCTGCTGTGCCGTGTCTCTGAGCAGCCCAGTACCCAGCTGGCATGGGGCTCACCTTCTGTGGTGGCTGCTAAGAGGGAAATGGAGAAGTTGTCCACAGCAAACAAGCTGGTGGATGGGAAAGGGGAGGGAAATTTGTTGAAGGAAGCTTATCTCAAGAGAGATGAATCACAGTGATGCTGTCATTTTAGGACAATACTAAAAAAAAAAAATCCAAAACCCAAACCAACAAACAAAAAATCCTAAACACAAACCAAAGCAAAACACAGACCCTACTTAAGCAAGAGTTTTTGGTTCATCCTCGGGCAGTATAAAGTAGGTTTGGCTGCGAGCATTTTGTCATTTCCTCAAGAGACTAGAAACTATTTTAAGGAAGCTATATTGCAAAGTAATTAAAAGCAGAAAAGTGTTTGTGGCTTTTGTTTTAAAACCTGAAAGAAAAGTATGAGTGATAATGATGAAGTGAAAATAACTTCACCTCTGTGAATGAAGTGAGAACTGTCTCAGCATTGCAGCCCAGCCAAAACTAACAGCCAGTCACTGGCTGTTGATTAGGAGTATATTGGATTTTCTGTTATCCATATAGGTTATATTTTTAAATAATACTTTTATCTATGATTAGGTAGAACTGTGCACATGGAGTGTACAAAGGGGCCACTGGGGCTCCCAGCTGTGGTGACCTTGGTCATAGCATTCTTTAGGCACCCAGCCTCTGCCTGTGCCTCCCCACCCAGATCATTCTGGTGGGAAAAGACCATCAAGTCCAACCATTCCCCCAGCACTGCCAGGGCATCAGTAACCCACATCCCTCAGCACCACAGCTCCACAGCTTGGAAACCCCTCAGGGGATCATGGGGACTCCACCGCTGCCCTGGGCAGCCTGGGCCAGGCCTTGACAGCCCTTGCAGGAAAGAAATTATTCCTCATGTCCAACCTAAACCTCCCCTGGCACAGCTTGAGGCGATTTCCTCTCGTCGCTCTGCAGCTGTCCCTGCCTTTGTGAGTCCCTCTGCCTGCCCTGGCAGGCAGGACCACAGCAGCCAGCACGGTTCCACAGCTTGGTTTGGGATGTGGGTTGTAGGGCTATGAGTCGTGCTGTGACATGAGCCAGCCAAAAGGTAGCTGTGTCTTGTCTGACAAACTGCTGCCTCCTGTCAGGGAACTGAATCAGAGTTGGGATGACTTCACTAAATTCAGTACAAGAAGCACTATTTCTTTTGCATGACTTCAGTGAATCCTTCCCATGTAGGAATTGAAGGCAGAATGAAGAAAAAAAGAAAAAAAAAAAAAAAAAGTTTGGAGGTTTATGTCCTGTTAAGCTCCTTGTGAAGGCAGGGGGACTGCTCCCAGGCTTCAGAGTTTTCCCATTTGGACTCCTTTGGGTCACTTGCCTTTGTTTCAGGCAGAAAGCCTTTATTTTTGTCTCTGTACAGCTACCACCTACATTCTCATGTATTCATATACATATGTTTGTATATACATCTAAAAATAGAAATCCACAAACTCTTTTCCTGTTTATTTGGTTTCCCCTCCTTAGATTACTCCTTGACCAGTGCAGACCTGTCTGCCCTGCAGGGGTTTAACTCCCCCGGGATGCTGTCCTTGGGGCAGGTATCAGCCTGGCAGCAGCACCACCTCGGCCCAGCAGCCCTCAGCTCTCTCGTGTAAGTACCTCTGACACCCGCTCGGGGACTCCTCCCGCCCCAAGCTGAATCATCTGTGCTGGGGAATATTTAAGCCCCCGACCGTTTCAGTGTCTTGTCTGCTGGTGATGGTGTGATGCCTTTCAAGATACTGCTCCTGGGCTGCAAGAATGTTCATATTTCGTGCTGTGCGTCCCTTCAGTCACAGTCCTCAGGCTGTCCCTGCCAGCCCAGCTTCTTACACAGGTGTTGCTGCGTGATGAATGTAAAGTTTTGGAAATCGGAAATATTTCTGTGTTAACTTCTATAAATGCATTTAGTCCTTTAATTAACGCTTTTTTCAACTTTGTTCCTTCGGTATGTTGCATTTATTTACATACTCCATTTTGAGGGTGTGGAACCACTAGACCCCACCTTCACCCAAGCACATGAATTGTCATTTTCTTTTCCTTTTTCGTGTTTTCTTATTTCTGCCTTTTGGTTTTCTTTTTCCCAGTACTGGCAGCCAGCTATCTCAGGGTTCAAATTTATCCATTAATACCAACCAAAACATCAACATAAAATCTGAACCAATTTCACCTCCCCGGGACCGTGTAACTCCCTCTGGGTTCCCGCAGCAGCAGCCGCAGCAGCAGCCACCACAACCCCAGCAGCAGCAGCAACCCCAGCAGCAGCAGCAGCAGCAGTCGCGGCAGGAACTGGGTCGCTCTCCTGTTGACAGTCTCAGCAGCTCCAGCAGCTCCTACGACGGCAGCGATCGGGAAGACCCGAGAAGCGATTTCCATTCCCCGGTCGTGCTGGGAAGGCCACCGAATTCAGAGGACCGGGAGAGTCCATCGGTAAAACGGATGAGGATGGACACATGGGTGACATAGATGCGCAGTGCTGCCTCTTCAGTTTTGTGTTCTCCAAGTGAACTGTCCTGACATATCTAAACTTATAAATAAGGACATGAAATAAGTATATTTATATGTATATACATACATGCATATATATATCTTCACATGCATATATATGTGCTAGTGTGTGTAGCATACACAAAATCATCAGGCACTTACGACAAACTTCTTGTATAGCTGCAGATGTCCCATGGTAAAATGTAACAGAACAATCCTGTAGGTATTGAGCTAGTCTGGCACTTACCTGGACTCGTTGTTTTAATAATATAACCTGTTTTGCAAAGAACCGTTGTACCCGCATTATAATCCTACCACACTAGATTGCAGAAACCGAGAGGGCTCGCCTGTAGTAACGTCCCTGTGTGTTTTATTCAAGCTGTATGGTTACTCGTAGTTAAGAAATAATGCTTTGTAGCAGCAGAGCAGTAGAAAAGCAGGAAGAAGAAAGCAATACTGTACATAAAAATGACCTTTATATTACCCAACCTGGCATGGGTCTCTGTCGCGGAGGGTGCATGGAGAAGGGCTGATGCTATAAGACATAAATAAATAAATAAAAAACCACAAAAATAAATACCCTGTTTTGCACGTGCAAAAAAAAAAAAATAGTGTATTGGGTCAAAGAAGTGATTTTTTTTTTTTTTTTTTAATGAGTGAAAGAG
>JANHGN010009011.1:0-48964 GCA_024605025.1 Megaceryle maxima
CCCATCTTTCTGACAGGCCCCTTTAAGTACTGAAAGGCCACAATAAGGTCTCTCTAGACCATGTCACTAAGCACCACGTTCAGTCTTTCCTTAAACACCTCCAGGGATGGCAACTCCACCACCTCCCTAGGCAGTCCATTCCATGATTGAGTTAACCCCACTGTAATTCCTATTATTTTCTCTGTAGCCAGTCCCCATGTCCAGCAGGCAGGTGCTTGGGGTAGCTGGATCATCCATCAGTCCCTGCTCCTTCAGGGCTACTACTGACTGCTGCCTTCATACCACTTAGGCAGACTATGGCAGGGATGGGGAGGGCATGGAGAGGGAGAGACATCTGCTGTCAGCGGCCAAGCTGACAGCAGCCAGACAGAGCTGTGTTTTCCCACAGTCCCTTCACCATCCCATCAGTGTGGGGGTGAAATGCCAGTTTGGCCCCTGGCTGCTGGCCAGCTCTCAGGGAGTGGGGAGGCAGAAGAGGCTGCCCAGGCCCAGCTGGAGCTTCTCTGACCCAGATGTCAAGAACGATGCTGTTTGGTGATGCACTTTGTCCCTTGGCTTTGCAAGCGAAAAGTTTATAAGCCCACAGGGAGAGGCACTTCCTCTTCCTCTCAGCACCACCAGCCCTGCTTTCAGCCGCAGGCGCTCCTTCAATGAGCCTCTGAGCTGCAGTGGGGTCTTCTGCTTGTTTCTCCCTCTTGTCTTAGTAAAGAAAAAATAGGAAAAAAAAAAGGGGGGGAGAGAAAACAAACATCTATTTGCTGTTTGGTTTTCCTCCGTGGGAACTGATTTGTTGTCCTGGCCAGTGCCACCCTCTTCGCCTCCTCATTTTTTTGCCCCAGACTCAGGAAAACAGACACTCCAGGAAAGTCCATGAGGAGCAGGAGGATCACTTCACCTGCAGGCATCAGAGGGACCTGCTTGCCTGGGGCCAGCTCCACATGCTCTGTACACCATCTTCAAGGGACATCCCAGGTTCAAGGCCATGTCAGCTCAGGCACATCCCCATCTGCCTGGCATTGGCCTCAGGGTCTTTCTGCTCTTTGCAGACCCAGGGGTGAGTATATGCTGGCAGATGTGGTGGGACTATTGGACACAGACAGCACTGAAGAGAGCGGTGGGATCCATCCCTCTGTTCCCGCCATGGGCACTGCCAAATGTCCCCAACAGCCTGGCCTAGGTTGTACTCACAACATGAAAGGATGACTTGAACTACATCCTGGGTATTTCCATCCCTGCTTCTCCTGGCGCAAGCCCAGGAAGCCCAGATTATTTATCCAATACAGAGGGAGGTGACAGAGAGATTCAGAGATCAAGAGACTTCTCCTTTTTCAAATACTAACCTGCTCTTTTGCAGTACATAAACTGTCTGCACCAGCACCAAATGAAAATGTGCCATTCTCTTGGTTTACAGAGGAATGTGAAGGCCAGGCCACCAATGGGGTCTGGATAGGAGGCACAGCAAGAGGCAATGCCAGCCTCCAAAGCGTGATGGGGGCTTCCAAACTGTAGAAGTCTTACAATATTAATCTCTGTGTGGTTATTGTAAGGAAAGGGTTAAAGCTTTGCCAGGCAGCTGCAAGAAGCCATAGGAAGGTGGGATGGGGAGTTACCCAGTTTGTAGTACCCAGCCTCTTGAATTACAAGCAACTACAAAGCAGGTGGTCCCAGCTGAGATGACCAAAGTCTATGGCACACGGCCAGAGCATTTCTTGGTATCCTGCAACAAGCCCAAGAGACTTGGTCAGTCTTGACTTCACAGAGAAGCAGCAGCACTCCTAGACCAAAGCTCTGGTTGTGCAAGAAGCCCTTGGTAGCATCCCAAGCCCAGCAGCAGGAGGTACCTTTGGTGGACTATGCAGAAATCCTGATTAGGCCCGATGGGAGGAGCTGTATGGAACAGCTCTTGCTCTATCCTGACCTCTGTTCCCAGGTCTGCTCTCAATCATAAGGAGGGCTGGAGAGGTATGGAGGAACTCTCAGGTGTCATCCTGTGCACCCTGAATGGGGCTGCAGTCCAGGCTCCCATAGCTCAATTCAGTGCTGGGCAAAGCCCTTCAACTGCCTCAGCTCCCTGCTCTGCTGAAGAACAGCTGTAACACAGTTTGGCACAGGGTCAATACAAACTGTGAAGCTTGTCTAAATACCTCGTTCATGGTCTTGCCCTCAGACAGCACTGCCTGTGGGCACAAGAAGATTGGAGTCCCATGACCCACAGAATATAGGACGTTATTATTGTAAATGGTGCTTCAGGTGATCCCAGCCACCTGGGATCAATTTAGGTGGTTAACCACTCTGCAGTATCTACCTCAAGCACCCTGGGTAATGCAGACACTTCTGCTACCCTTCCCCTTCCATTTCAGTCACAGCTGTAAAGCCCAAGTCAGCTCTGGGTGGAAACTCAACCTGAAGATGTCAGCCTGGAATCTCCCAGTCTTGGCCCCCTGTGCCCCACATGCAGCCAGTACTGCAACTCCTTAGGAAAAATTCCTGTCAGGAATCAGGAGAAACATGATTTCCTTTCCAACCATTCAAGAGCCTCACTGCTGCTACATGCAGCCTTCAAGCAGCCACAGGGAGCGTGGGGAGGCATCCACCTCTGAAGGAAAGTGATGCTCCTGGGGTGGGCAAGTGATGCGAGTCCTACCAAGCACCTGATGTTAGTGCTGTCCAGGGACCTTGGTCAAGGTACATGTCTGAGGTGGTCTGCAGCATGGGGAGGAGTGATGCCTCAGCATTGTCCAGAAGGGGAGTAGCTTGGTGACAAGCAGGAGATAGCAAGGTAACATGAAAGGGAGCTGAGTCTATGGGCAAAACTCATGCAGTGTTAGAGGCTGGTTGACACATTGCTGAGCCTGAGCTGCCAGCCAAGCTGACCTGCACCCTGCACCTCAGAGGGAAGATGTTCCTTGCAGTGAGACCACCAAGACAGTTTCTGGAAGTGCAGGAAAAATTCTTCATGCAACCAACAATTTCTCTAAGAACCTAAATGATTTGCTTATTCTGCTCTGTATTTCAGCTCCAGAGGGAGGATCTTTCCCCTGTGCAGTACCACTGCATTTCAAAAATAGCAGGAAAATTCAGTATTTTGATGTTCCCAAGAAGTAAAATCCTATTTACCTCAAATATTGTGCTGTCTCCAAGAGGCAATCACAGGGCTACAGTTTGTAGAGCACCACAGTAATGCAAGTCCCAGAAATACCACTGGAGATAGAAAGGTTAGGTGATTTAATATGAACCATACGAGCTGCTCAGAGTTTTCTGAGTAATCCAGCTCCTGCACGTCCTCACTGCTTTACAGAAATGATGCATTGTCTCCCCTTTTCTTGGCTTTATTGCAAAGAATGAATCTCCCCCAAGACCCTAATTGCTTCAAATGCTCTCTGCTCTATTTATATTTTATTTTACCCAGTGGTTTCAAGCAATACTGATTCTGAATGATTGTTGATATAGGGCTGTACCCTGGCTAACATCTGCTTTGAAGGAGTTGTGTGCAGGTCTGTTTGAATAACATTACACAGGGCAGAGACGACTTGGCTTTTCAGTTAAAGGCTTTATAATGATCCAGTCAATACAGTGTTTTTCTTCACACACAAAGCCATGTGACCACGACAGTTTTCATATCTGTAGACACAATGTCAGGCTAATGTGTATCTTTCCACTATCTTTGTGGCAGGTTCTTGCCTTAGCCACTCCCTGCCTCAATTTTCCCCTTGCAACGGACCATAGCTCCCTCCCCTTGAAGCCAAAACCTTGATAAGCCACCATGCCCTACTTAAAAAGAGATCTTTCCTTCCCTGCCTGGTGGAAATATCTGCAGCAGGCACCACTGCTGTCAGCCGTGGCACCTAGAGGTCAGCAGAAAGGGGTGGCATCACTTGCTGCTTCTGGGAAGAGCAGGAGGGTGGACATTTGTACCCTTCTCTGAGTGCACAGACTCACTTCATGACCAGGGCAAAGCAATGACTTCTCACTCTGCTGTCCCAAGGCCAGAGACATGGCTCAGTCTGCATGGTGACGGAGGGTGAGGGGCAGAAGGAGCACATCAAGCATACAGATGGCTACACAGCCAGCCTAATTATTACCAGAATAAATTGGGTAAATCACAGGCTAAGCAGTTGCTCTCCCTGTGGTAGAAGAGGATCTGACACCATGATTGAAAATTAGCAGCATCTCAGAGGCAATCATGGCTGGGAGGCTTGCTGTGCTGGGAAGCTCAGCTCAACTGGGTGTTCCACTTGGACTATGTTATTAGTGCACTTTAAACCACAAGAACAAAATGTTTGGGACATGATAATGACACCAGGAGAAACAGAAGCATTTTGATTTGGTAGTAATTGTTGTAATTATTTGCTACAAGAGCAGACAGGAATATAATATAATGGATATGATTATTTATCAGCATTCAGCACAAGAAAGAAAACAATGCTGGTAAATAGCAGAGGGTTTATTTCAGGGAACTGTTTAAAGCCAGGAAAAGACAAAACATCTCTCTTCAAAATAGGGCCTGTGGAGCCTCTGCGCTGAAGATCTGACAAAGGCTTTCAGGATTCAAAAGAGCTGCAGATGATTGAGGTTTTGCTCTGATGTATTTGGCTTGGTCACACTACTAAGGCCAGGTTTGCTGAGCAGCTTTCTGCTGGGCAAGACCCTCTCCAGCATCTTACCAAATGTCACCCATTAGCAATGAAACCGTCCAGGGTGGAACACTCTGGCTACCTTTCTTGGAAAAATTTGGCAAAGATGCTTCAACCATTTCCAGGAATGGCATGTGGTTTTGTCTACATTAAAACTTTTTTGCTGATGATACTAAAGGCTGAAACAAGGTAGCCAAGGAAGGAAACAAGGATGAGAAAATTTGTGAGAGAAAACAAATTGCACCAAGACCTTATCACCAAAGCCTCTGTGCTGGCTCACTGCAGGGTCTTCAAGGAACCTGTAATCAGGAGTGGGGGTGAAGAAATATGGGAGGCCTGGAAAAAGACATGGTCAGGCAGAAGAGAAGCATTTACGGAGGCCAGGGGGAAAGAGGAGTAGTCCCAAGAGGACAAATAGGAGAGCTGCGGGCACACAAAGACAGGTCTCACACCAGCACTATAGGGCGTCGAAGTCTCACCATCCCTCAGTGGGGACAAACACCTGTGACACCCACCAGTGTAGTGTGCCACTGTGCTCCAAGGCCACTCTACACCAAGGACAGATGCTGGTTAGCTCACCTCAGGGTGTCTGCAGGATGTGCCAGGATGATTACAGTAAAGCATCAAGGGGACCCTCCAGTAATAAGCAACTTTCCTCCCATTGTGGATGGTAACCTTTTTCCATGTCAAAGGGACTTTATTCTCTCCATTCATCTCCCCTCTTGTCATCCCACTCTCATAGCACTTTGGGTTCCTCCACTCATCTGACCTCAGAGCTACTATGCTGTGAACATGTCAGACAGGCACATGGAATCGATGCAGTCCAACCCACTAACAGACCGAGCTATTATTACAGCAGGCACTGATGTGAGCAGCCACAAAAAGAAAACAGATTTTTGGGCCCCTCATGTGTCTGGAGCTATCTGCACATCCTGTCCTGGGTTAACTGAAAACATGTGGTCAAGTCCTGCCAGGCTAGAGTGTAGCTACAGCCAGAGCTAGCTCTCAAAGTGACTACATCTTCTATTTCCTCACCCCTTCTCTTGAATAAGCCTGCAAAATGTAGCTCAGGAAACAGTGAGATACCAACATGCTTAGATGTCCTCCTTGTCACTGATACTTCTTCTTCTGCAGTCTTGCTGTTTCAGCTGCATCCTCTTTGACTTGCTCACTCCCATGTGAGGTTTACAAATCACTGGAGGACACTTCTCCTTGCTTTCCTGAAATTTTCCAACATCCAGAAAGTATATTACATGTATAACATACTTCCTATGACATATGGACACGGGCCTGCCACTCAGCACAGACATGACCCAGTTTAAAAACCTGAGGCTGAGCTTGCAACCAGCCTCTGGACACAGTGACCATGTTCACATGGTGGACACGTGGACACAGTGACCACAGTTCAGGCTCAGCCTGGCTGTGTGAGGGACGTGATGGATGCCAGGCATCCCTGATGGCCTGGGGTACTCCTAGAAGGGCCCCAGCATCCACATGCTGAGGGCAGAGGGGATCTTTAGGATGCCAATTTGCAGCCATGCAGATAGATCAGGGAGTAGCCCAGGTTTCAAGTTACTCCCTGACACTGTAAGCTCAGCAGATGCACCAAGTCATCCCTGACCTCACCATCAAAAAGATGAGGGCCAAGTCACCACTGAGGCCTCATATCATGGAGGAAGTCTTGGAGGAGTAAATGCAATGGGCATGCATGCAAGGAAGCACTGGTGTGGCAGGGTGGTTCTTGGTGCATGTGCCTGTTTGGAGCCACTAGCCCACTTTGAACCCTAGCAGGAAGAGCAGACTCTGACACAGAGGAGGGTGAGACAGGGCTGACACACAGCAACCTATCCCCGAAAGCCCTCCCATCTCACCTCCTTCCTCAACCAGAGATGGCATTTGTCCATGTAGAATTTCCTGGCAAGTACTGTTTGGGGTTTTGGTGTTGTTTGTTTTTTTTTTTTTTGTCTTTCTTTGTTTTCAGGTTCTGGAGCCCTGCAAATACCAAACAGTCACAGCATCCTGTGGCACAGGGTTTCCCAGTGCAACCCTGTGCTCTGTGCAGAGCTGCCTCCAGTTGTTTACTTTGAACCTGCCACCTGTTACTTTTATTTGATGTTCCTGAAGTTCTCATCTGAGAATGAACAGTGCATAATCACTCTCTATTTTGTAATGAGGTCACTTTGTTTTGAATCACTGTTGTCCAGGTGCCGCCTTCTTTTTAATTCAATGGTGAAAGCTACCAAGTGCCTCAAGGACACAGATCAGGCATTTATAATTTTTTTTTTTTCATTTTTTCCTAAACATTACTGGTGTTACGCATTGTAAAATGCAGCCAGTTGCTACCACAAATGGCTGAGACTGCAGAAACAGCAGAGAAATACTCACCACCCTTGCCTTGGCACATGTAACCTATCTGTACAACCTCTGTGCATCACTACCTGCAGACACCTGTGAACACACATCCTCATCCATGCCCCTCCTCAGCACAAGCTCTTCTGCCTGTGCCCCAGATGCACACCCACCAGCATCCACCCTGCCAGGCCCACACTTGCTTTCCTGTGTGCCCCTTGCCTTTACTCTTCCAAGACTTCCTTCTACCTGAAATATAAATAACATGCCATAAAAGTAAATGCCATAACCATATAAATGCCACTGTAAATATACTGTGTCTATACACCCACACTGTATCAGCACATACCCCATCCACCCCTAACCTGATACCCTCCCTTGAATGCATTCTTCCACCCCACACCTTGCCACAACATGCTATGCAGCTTCAGAAAGAGCAAGGGAAAGCCCTAAGTTGTTTGAAGAAGGCGGTCTGTCCCGCTGGAAATTCTGCTCCTTAGTTGCTTCTATGCCAAACTGTGTTTCAGTGGCCTCCATCTAGCCTGGGGTGAGAACGCTGTCCCTAGCAGTGCTGATGATTTTGCCCATTTTCCTCATCAATCTGGTAGATGGGCAGATAGGTCAATATCCAGCATGCAGGTGGAAACAGGGTGGGACAGGTGTTGTCCAAGCATCATCAGGATTTGTAGCACACAGATGGTGAGTGTGCCACAGGTGGGCTTCACACTGAGACCTATCAAACAAAGGCCCAGGTGAGCATCAGGCACCCTGCTTGTGAGTGACTGTAAGAGTACAGAGATTTCTGCACAAACAAAGCATAGAGAGACATAAATATACATATGATGTGTGATATATAAGAAAAGGTCTGGACAACAGAAGACGATCTTGTGTGTTGGCTGCAAAGGGAGTCTCAGGCTTAAGGTTCACAGATGACAACTCTTTGAGCCCAGTTCCTCTTATTTTTATATGGTCATAGCATTAACCCAATTAATTTACTTTAATGAGAGAACAGTATTGGCCTAAATGGTTCCTAGGCTAACGTGGAGAGGCCCTGGCTAAGTTCTTCAATCACCTGTCCCCATTCAACCTCCTGCAGATGTTTAACACAGCTGAGTTCAGTGCACTCAGGCTGCACCTTGGCACAACAGTCCTCCTCTCTGAAGGTTTTGCTTTGTGCTCTGAAGAGAAACACCTGCACATCTCCAAGCAAGAGCAGCTCAGAGCAGAACAATCACAGCTTAGAAATTTCAGGCTACCCCTACCCTCTGTACCATAAACAGGGCTAGCTGCAAAGACAGCATGTGCATGGGGAGCTTCTCTTATATACAAAGAACCTGACATTTATTTTCAAAAAGCTCCCAACTAGTTTGTTTTCAAAGCTCTTCTCTTACAGACAGGGCCTGCATTTTGGGAGTGCTTGGGAGGGGCAGTGCTGTGTCATAGCTCCCTCTGCTCCATCCCCTCCTCTACCCCTGCCAGCCCACAAACACCCCAAAGAGGGCAAATACATGAGATGCACCAGAGGTGTAAATATAGCAGCTGTTACACTTTATTTCATTGTTGTTTTGTTTGGTTTTTTATTTATTTTTATTTTTCCTTCTGACTGAAAAAAAAGAAAAGACAGAAAAAAGTTACAAAAGTACTAAAAGGCAACAATATCGGCAGGACATCCCTGTTCCCACCCTGGGAAGGCAGCCTCTGGCACCTGCTAGCTGGCAGAAACATGTCTCTGGGACCAGCTCCTCAGCAGCTCTCACTGAGCAAAGCCTGGGGGCTACAGGGCCAGCCATGGTCTCAGCCATCTGCATGGGGAATATGCCTCTTCAGACAGGTACTGGACTACAGCTGTCTCTCCTCCTGAGCACAGAGACTTGGTCTGAAGGGACAATGCTTCTTGTCCTGCACTGGTCAGCTTGATCTGGCAGCAGTTAAAAAGCTGAGATGTGCCATCAACACAAGATAAGCCAAGTCTCTACAGGGGCAGGAAGAATCAGCAGAACAATCAGCCTCTGTTGGAAGAAGGGACTTCTTCCAGTGAACCACAATACTCTGCCAGAGGTACCTCAGCAGCAAACACAAGTGACCCCTTAGAGGTGGTGCTGGTGCAGGGTGTGGCCCAACTGTTATGGTCTGGAGCCAAAGAGCAGGCAGAGCTGGGGCATCATCAGGACAGATGTGCCCTCACCGCATTGCCCAGCTGTTCTGTCTGCATGCATGAGAAGCACTTGGCCATGGGGGGAAGGAATTCAGGTGTCCAGGCCCATGTGGCCTTCGGGCTTTCCTCAAGAGTCTCAGTGAAAGCCCAGAAAGCACTCGTGAGTGCTGGTTCAATGTGTGGCCTGCTACTGGTGGCTGGACTGACCACTTGCCTCAAAGAGTGGCACCAAAGACCTCAACAGTGGAGCAGATTCAAAAACAAAAATTATTTTGTATTACTCACAGTTGCTCCTCTTGATCCAGACAAGAAGTAAACTATTCACTCCCCCTTGGACTCAGACAGGTACAGGCTGGAGAACACCTAGACAGATGTTTCTCTCTTTACCAGGTACAAAGGGAAATGCTTTGTTCCTCTGCCTCACCAAGAGAGGAGAGAGCTTGTTCTATCAGCTGTTGCCTTGTGGCACAAAACATATACATGCTTCAAGGCCAGATCCCAGTCAAACTCCAGTGGTAGCAAGGCCTAGCATGGTCCTAAGTGCCTTAAGACTGTCTATGGAGAAATGTCCCACAGCTTCACCAAAACTCCTCTGTCTTCTACCAACAGGTGGTCACAAAACAGAGACCTCTTTCTCCCACTCCATGCTACATCCAGGAATACTGTTCCACTGATACATGAAAAGTCTACCTGATTTTAATAGCCAGCATAACAGAGGAGTGGAAAGCCTGCTGGAGACATCATATTTGGTTGAGTTTGGTGATATTAATTACCTTCAACATCACATTAGGGCAGCAGGGTATTGGGACAATGCTATAGAGAAGTGCTGCATATCCCTGAGCAGACAGCTTCAGCAGAGAGGAGATCCAAGAGCACACAGTCACCCCAAAGTTCTTCTCTCTGATGATGCTAAGAGGACAAAGGGTGGGTGCTGCATTTTCTTAGATGGCTGAACACAGACCTTCCATTCTAGAATTTTATTCCTACCCCTGAACTACAAGTAAGCTGCTCATGCCTCCCATTTCAATCCCATTTTAGACAATATCACTGAGTTGCCAGCAGACCGGCTGGGAGACAGCTAGATGTGACAGTTACCCCCTTCCCATGTCCCTCTCCTAGAGTCTTCCACTCAAGAGAACTTGAAGTGAATGCAATTACAACAATCTTGGAGCAGAATCTTCTTGCTTTGCAGGCAGCCCTGTACAGTGTTTGTCTCCAATCTCAAGCTCACTTCTGAGTGGGAGAATGGTCAGGTTTATAACACACTGTAGATCCAGGTACTCTTGAGAAACTGATTTGACTTCATTTCACACCCTGATCACTCATCACTGCTGCTATATAGGCCATACTAGGCCAAATCTCTCATGTATATCTTCAACTACCACCATTCCCATGTTTGACACTGCCTTGGTGGCTGCCCTTGCAGTTTGTGGACCTGACTGGTTTGTTTTGCCCTGAAAGACAAAAATACAAAAATCTCTCCCTTTGCCACTATTTAGAAATGGCAATGGTATGAAAACAGGCACTGCTGCAAAGCCATACGTTTCCTGCTGCCAGAGAGGCTGTATTGCAAAGATGTATCACTGTCCTCCTCTTCTCCCACCCATCCCCTTGGGTATCACCACCTTCCCTTATTCCTGCCAGACAGGTGGCTGGTTGATAGTTCCTGAGGTTCTTGGAGAAACTCCTTCAGTAGGCACATGATGGCTCTTCCACTGGAGCTATCGGGCTCAGCGGCTTCAAGGTGCTGAGGGAGCGGAAGGCAAAGGTGGATGGATCATACACAAAGTGGGGTGGTGGGCGGCCTCCATTGATGCTCTGCAGGGAAATAAAGAGAGGGACAAAGTTAATCCTCATATAAGCTGAAAACAGAGAAGTTCTTGCCTCACGTCCTTCATCACATCCCTCTCTGCTACAATTACACCTCCTTGAATGTATGGTCATGCTTGTACTTGCAGCAAATGGCACTAGCATAAGCAGCGAGAGCTTTGCTCATGTCCTTGCTCTCACTCCAAGGAAAAAAGCATGCATGTCCCCTGCAGGGCTGAGGTCCCTGGGATCCACATGACCAGGACCCATGGCACCTGTAGTCAACTAAGTGAAACAGGATATCCATGATGCATTTAGAGCTCCAGAGTCAAAACAGCATCACTGACAGAAGGTATCATACGGAAAAGCCAAATTCAGATTCACTTGGCCTTGAAGGCAGATCTACTACACTTTCAGAGCAGAGAGATAAACCAAGTCACCCCTGAATACTCATTCCTAAGTCCTATTTTCCAACAGCTTTCTAGTAAGAATTTACAAATAACTCCTTAGTGTAGAAAGTCCCAGGCACACTGAAACCCTCCAGAGTTTTGGCTACAGACTCCACAGTTCAATGAGGAACAGCTGAGAGATGTTCAGGGGAAAGATCCCACCTGAAGGCTTTACAGCCTAGTTTGTACCATGGCCACTAAAGACTCTCCTCTTTTGCTTCCAGTGTTCAGAGCATGGTCAGAAGGAGGCCAGAAATACCCATGCACTCCCTGCATTACACAACAGGCTTGACATGCTGTTCCCCACTAGGCTGTGCTGGGATCTGTGGATCCCAGAGGAATTAGTGCCCAAGAAGTGATTCCATTCTGTTAAGTAGTGTTTTCCTTTTACATCTTTGTAACTTTGATTTGTTTCTTTCCTTCTGCAAGCAGAAGGACCAGTAGGGCAGCTGCTTCAGACATTTTAACCAGGAGCAGAGGTCTCACTTCTCTGAGACACAGCAGAGTATTTAATCATGATCCTCCAGAGTTCATTCCTCAAAAATAGGTGAGCTACCAAGTGCCACACACTGGGAACTTCAGAAGCTCATGCAAATATCCCCTACCCTCATCTCACTCCTATAATTGCTGGGAAGGGCTTTACCACTGTTTTCATGGAGGTTAGAAAAAGAAAAAAAAAAAAGTGAGAGGAAATTTGGCCTGTGCTCTGGTGTTACCCACCTCCCTGCTGCTTCTGGGTCTTTCCAAGCAAGACCCATGGTTTCCCTTGCTCAGTCTGCACTAAGGGACTTTTCCTCAACCAATCAGGCTTTTTTAGGAACAATTACCAACTCTGCTGCCTCCTGTAAGAGAAGTTCATTTTGGCACGTTAAAGTCAAGTCTGTTAGACAGCTGCAACCATGTACCAGAACAGCAAGGTGATGTTTTGATGCCACCTTCCCCTATCCTGGCTGGATTTTAATTTGTTATCACAGGACAAGCACACACAGCTTTTACCAGATAGCTGCTCAAATGGTCATCCAAACAGTCATACCAAATTAGAGCACACTATGGAAGGGTCCAAGCCAGGCCCTGGGTGCTGCAGTCACTGCAACAAGACCAGGAAGCCTCTGCCTCCAGGATCTTGGTCACAGCTCAGCCCCATGGGGCAGCCTTCATGTCAGAAAGGGACTCTTTTAAAAGCCAGGGTGGAGAAGCATGTTCCTGACTAGTTGGTACCTCCTCTGCAAATTAAGATGGCCACTTGAGAATGGAAAATGCTAACATGGTGCTTGGTATCCACTGTGCCTGGAATTTCAGCCAGCAGATCATACCCTGCTACATCCCCCTGACACCTTGGCCAGCAGCATAAGAAATAAGAAACAAGAAAGGCAGATTTAAGGGCTTTTGCTCAATAGCCACCTGCTGTGGGGTTATATACGGTGTGTGCTCTGGCAATGCCTCAGAGCTGGAGGGTAACATAGCAACCCCTATTCAAAGCTAAGGGGCAAAATAAATCAGCACATTTGTCCTTCTCCAGAGCAGAGAAGGTTCCCTGACAGTGCCAAGAGGGAATGGGAACAAAGAACCTGGCAATCCCCTCCATTTTGAAATGCCAGACAGGATTAAGGAAGGCAGCTGAATCAGTTAATTTCTGGCAGATGGCAGATGGAGAAGAGGCTGCAGAAAGACAGGTCCAGAGGACAGACAAAAGTCATCCACAAAGCTCACCAGGCTTTGGGTGGGAAGGCACCATGGGGTTTCTTTCTGGGCTTTCCTCTGGAGCCAATGTGTGGGGTAAAGGGCCTTCCCAGGGCACTGTGAGGGAGACAGACACAGAACAAGGGCTGAGGTAAAGGACAGGGACATGAAAAGACACAGGAGGATGCAGATATTCATGGGTGGTCAGGCAGTTGCAACTAAGGCTCAAGCTGCACCCAATCCTGCCTCTTCATAATGGCACCTCTCAATCAGCCACAAGACAATGGCTTGGAGAGGCTGTAATCCAACTGCCCTCATTTGCGGGAACACCCTGATAGACCTGCAGTCATTTATAAATCTGAGAAGTACAGGTCTGTCTTGTACCTAACTCCATGACTGGCAGCACCTCTGCTAGGGACCTTGCTAGAGGAAAAGTGAGCACCAGCACCAAATCACTCTTTTCTTGAAGGGGAGCATGTTTTGTTTGGATCTTGTATCTTGCTCTAGGGATGACCAAGCCTGATCTGGCTTAGTCCACTACAACATTTGGGATCACAGCATGTGGTGGTCTGGCTCTGATAAGTAGCACAAGGCAAAGCTCTGTAGATGTATTCTCAGAAAGACCACAGATACGGCTGGCTCCCAGACAGGGGAACACATTTCTCCCCCCCAACACTTGGGCCAGCTGCCTCTCTGCAGTCTGGGCATTTGTCCTAGCTAGCCTGCTCTTCCCCCAGGCATCCAGCACCAGTCTATGATGCCTGAGATGTCACTTTAATGAGGGAAGACTTAGGAGTCGCTGCTGCTCTAGAAGGCCTCTCAGGAACTTGCCACAAACCTGCCTGACAGCCCCTGCTGAGCAACCCCAGGCCAGCTCCTGTAGCAGCTCCTCGGAGCACAAACACTCCATGCTTGACATTAAAGGCTGATGCGTTCATTCTAATGGCATTTGGGCAGCTGGGTAACTCACAAAATGGAGCCTAATATGGGCCCTGCACTAATGGCAATCATGAACCAGAGCCCTAAATTTGTTAATACACAGCTGGAGACTGGCCTAAGAGACAAGCACTCGGCTGCCAGCAGGAGGCCACACTCACTTAGATGCACATGCTGTCACACACACCCATAGTCACTTGCATACATTCACCTGCTCTCACACACCTCAGGTTCTCCCCAGTACACAGACACTTCCCTGGTCATTTGTCCACATCCCTCCACATACACACAGACCTCCTCCTGACTTGGAAATCACAAGGAGAGCTGCACCGGCTCGTACAAATCTTGTTCGCTCACATATTAACTCAAGCCAAGAAGGGCCTGAACTCCACCAGCATTCAGGGGCCAGACCAAGAGAGCACAGCTCATCAGTTTCTCATACAACTGCCCAGAGCAGAAGCTAGTTTCAGTACCTACAGACACCCATGCTGCCTCATTGCACATGTCATTTAAGTTAGATGAGCTCATAAGGGAGCTAGCTTGTGCTACACTTCAAGCAACAGATAGCCTTGGACACATGCACTTGTCAGCATGCATCCAGACACACTTCTTCCCTCATACACACACCTACATATACACCCTTGCAAACCAGTACTATAGTCACCAACTGCAATATCATCATTAAAAACAGGTAGTAAATAAGCAGCCAAGCATATCAACAAAGCAGCAGACCTAAAGATGGTACCGAGAGAATGGGATGCAAATGCCTCAAAGACGACCAGTGAGATTAAACTCCACAGAAGAAATGCAGAATTTCAATCATATTAGCAGCCCTTAGGAAACAAAGAAATGGGCAACTGTTCCATAAAGCCCTCTGTAACATAACTGTACATTTCAGCAAGGAAAAAATATATAGGAAGACTATAAACAGGTAAAGAATAAATCTACTAACACAAACCCACATTCCTCCTAGAAAATCATCCCTTACCCCTATGAAATCTGGGAAAATATATCACAAATGCAGATTGTGAAATAACTTAATTTTGGACTCACGATTCCACTGAAGCACAGTTTTCTTCAAAGCAAAAGCAAGCACAGCTCCAAGTATGTTTTCAGCTGCAGAAATGACAATCCCCACAGGAAGGGGGAAGTGATGTTACCTAACACAACAATGTCTTAGAAGGCAGTTATGTGCTAAGGGCGATACAAAACTAAGCTCTGCTTAATGCTCTTTGGTCCTCTTTCGTAAGAGCTCCAGTATCCTGGTGGGATTCAAAATCGGATCAGCTTGGGCACTCTGCCAATCCATCCCTTACTCAGGGCCAATCCCGCAGAGGAGTCCCTTCTTTCCAACCCTTGGGCCCCAGCATTTGGGGAACACTGCTGAGCTCCATTTAAAGGATGCTGCCTTCAAGTGGTGGATGCCTCTCAGTGGTGGGTGAATGATCCCTTTGCAGTCTGTAGACTCACTTATTAAAAGTCCTTTGGGGTGAAAGGCACCATGTAATTGCAAGTTGTAAAGGCGCATCCGATTCCCACCACCTCCCTGTGTGGAAAGGAATAAATCCCCAGAAGAGCCTTGGCAAAGACGGATGCCTGCCTGTGATGCTGCCTGTTTGAGACAGCTGCCTTGCTCAGGAGAAGACAGCGCCAGAGGTAGGACCAACATTCAGGCAGGGCACAGAGAGATTAAAGGCCATCACACTCCACAGTGGGGTATTTACCGGGTACACTGCTTTTAATTTCACTGTCCTCCTTCCTCTCATCCCTACCAGATGGTTAGAAAAGAAAGTGGGGATACTCCAAGGGAAGAAGACACTCACACCTGCTCCAACCTACCTCCATAATTCTGGACATGGTCCTGACCAAGCCACTTCCCATCATCTGTGCCTCAGTTTCTCCTGTGCATGACATACACCACAGTCAGACAGCCCAGATGAACTAACGTCTAGGTGTCGTGACCTTCCTTTCAATTACACTCTCACTTGAGGCAGTTTTCAAGAAAGTCGATGACAAGCAGGACCAGCTCCTCCAGTGGAGAAGCAATTTCACATTTAACTGCTTCCTTCTATGCAACCACATTGCAAAGAGCAGTTCAATAGTTTACAAAGAGATCACTGTTCCTTTTAGAAAATAACAAAATAAATAGAAAAAAAAAAAATCAAATACTTGCAAACGTGTGCAGAGCTGTCAGATGGCAACTACCAGACTTAGAGAGGTGCCACCAGACAGACAGCACTGGAAGGTACTTCAAAGGGCCTAGCAGATGCTTGCTGGTCACTTGCCCAAAAGCAGAAATAGGCCAGTTTCATCTATGGGTCCTTGCTGGCACCGGTGTGATAAGCCTTTCTTCTCTCTCACATGTATTTAAGAAAGCTGACTGAAAGCTTTGATTTTTGCCTGACAATCTGAAGGAAGGAGTGCACAATGAAAAAGGAGAGATGTGTTCAGTGCTCCCTGGCCAACTTGGGGAACTGACCACTCCAGGGTCCCAGTAAAGATCATGCTCTGAAAGCCACACAAATATTTTACTAAATAAATCCCCTATCAGTGGTTGTGTCTTATGCCCCCTTTCTCTCCTTACGATATGAAATGTCCAGTGCTTCCCTGCATAGACCTGTAGCAGTTCCTGCACATACCACAGGGTCTGTGTGCACCTGAACAGAAGCAGGCATGAGAGGAGCTCTAAGGAAACAGACACAAGCAAGACATGATCTAGCCCTAAATCTCTGAACTACATCCAGTTTTGGTCTGTACAAAAGTGACACTACTATGTCTTCACCTTCCTCCTCACCTTCCCCTTTCCAGCCCTCCCTGTGACAGGAACATCCTCCCCTCCAGCAGAATCCCAGCCAGCTGCCCTCACAGTCCTCCTCCCTTTGGCCCATGAACCACAGGTACCACTTCTCAGAGCTCGTGGTGTGTACTTGGGCACGTGCAGCTTCTACTTCACATGAGGCCCAGGCAATCCAATTTCTTCCATCCACGCAGGCTGGCACAGAGCAGCGTGCTGCTTTCAACTTAAAGGGAACACAAATTAAAACTGCAAAGCGAGTATTAATTACCCTGGCACGAGCAGGCTGCAAACACATGCTGACACAGTGCGCTTGCCTCTGGACAAACCGCCCCAGCCCTGGAAGCCATGCAGAGGAAGTGGGTGTATTATGGGAGAGGTGTGTGGGAAAAGAGGATTACAGCTCTGGGGACTGAGAGAGGCAACAGATGCCAGGTTCCCACAGCCACATGAGCAAAAGGGAGCAGACAGCAACTGTAGTGGGCCTGGATGCAGTGGTAAAAGATGTGCCTGACCTGCCATCTTGGACTTGAAGCCCTGCCAGAAAACAGTGGCAGAGCCACTGTGACTCTGTCATCCCCTATCCTTCTTATTGCTCTGTCACCCAGGTATAACCCAGAAGTCACCAAATCTGTTCCCCTTTCTGTGAAACGTGCCTTGCCACTTCCCAGCCCCTTGAACCACAGTGACACCAGCCACAGCCGCCACCACCAACCAACACACAGGGCTGTCCCAGGAGCAGCCAGTCACTGGGCTTCGCCTCAGTCCCAACCTCCTTTCTAACTCCCCCCACTCCCCCATTCTTAAACCAGACCCACAACCCACATCAGACCACAAAGCAAGGACAGCACTGAAAATAGGATGTCAGCCTAATGACTCACCAACCACTTGCTACTTTCATGGTGCTGTTGGGATTACAGAGCTCTTGGTTATTCCCCAATGTCTATTCTACAAGCACACACATGATTTAATGGGTGCAAGGGCATACATGGAAGGAATTTATGAAAAGTAGGTAGCAACAAAAAATATTTTCTCTAAGGAAGGAGATATGAGAGTCCCTCTTCTAGCCACTATGAACAGACTGAAGGCTTGTTAGCCTTTGCCATGAAATCCAGCAAAAGCAGTGCTAAATAAAACAATGTCTGGAGCCAGATATTTGAGATAATTTTTAACAGACAGAGGTATTCCCACCTTGGCTACACAGGATTCTCTCTCAGAGGAAAGTATGGACAAAGTCTTTTGTAAGGAAGTAATCAGACCAAGGGCTGGGGTTCTCCAGGGCCAGATATCACCACAGAGACCTTCAGCAGGCAGCATAGTGGCTAGGTTGTGAGGAGAAAGGGAGGACTGGTTTCCCCAATAAGCAAGTGGATATTCATGCTCTCACTTTGCAGAGGACCTTCTTCATTTTGCTCAGCAGAGGTGTGCCCATCAACAGGGGACAAGAGCCCACCTAGGAAACCAGAATGTTAAAATCTCCATGAGGGGCCTCTGCCCAGCAAACAATCCAAGGATGCAACTGACCAGGTAGATGAGTGTCTATTGTGGCTTCAAAAGGGCAGGTTTGGGTTTAGGCATTCAGTCACATGCTAAAGACAACCAGGCATGTTTCACAAACCATGAACAAGCTGCAGTTTGGGATCTCTGCTGCTTGAGATGTCAGAGCCATTTAGGCTGCACAGTATGGTATGACTAAGGACACAGCTCAAGGATGTGGTTTGAAGATCAAAGCCCAGACTTAAGTTCTCCTCACACTGTTCCTCTCTGGGCAAGTCATTATCGGATGGTTTTTCACTTGAACTCACTCTGAAATTGCCATCATGATATTTATCTGCCTCTGGGATGCTATAGTTAGCAAGGCTTGCAAAGCACATTGCAAGCCTATGATGGAAGGGGCAACATGTGTGTGTATATATAAATCACACACACACACACAGGGTCTTCTGATTTTTTGGAAATCTTTACTTCATGCTGTGCAGCCGGAACCAGAGGCTTGCACCAATACTGTCCTGTTGCTCAGTATACCTTGCATTTGTGAATAACTCAGCTGTGTGCCAAGAAGGCTCAGGCCAGCATATCTCCTGCTTAGTTCCAAGCTGAAAAAGTCCCTTGTTTTAGGAGAAGAAAACTCAGCGTGTTTCTGCAGTGGCCTTTTAGGATGCAGATGCAAGAGATAAGAGACAGGGAAGTCATTCCAGGGATCTGGCCCCTGCCCAAGCAGAGGGCGTTCTCAAAATTGATAAGATCAAGGCAAGGGCACCAGCAGTTTATGTTCTAATTTAAAATTCTTATTTTATTTTTACATAGCAGAAAACATCTGTCTGATCAGCCAGGTTATCAGATTGGCCTTGAAATCATTACTCCCTCTCTGCCTGCCCCAACAAGAGCTCCTGAGATACCCAGGGGCTTGTCAGTTGTGTCTTCTGCCCAGCTACTGCTGCTGACATAAGCCCAATGCTGACTGATCCCATTCAGAGACTGCAGATAGGAGTCTGTAAAGGAAGAACAAGAATACTACTAGATGACAGACTTGGAACTCTCATCCAGAGGGGGGCCTGGAGACCTGAAGACTTGTGATATTCTAGAAAGGCTTTGGAAGATGGGTCGCTGCATTGAGGGCTGACTACAACTGACAAAGCCTGGTCCGGGGGAGAGGCAGTTACACCATTCAAGTACGTGTGAATACAGTCATCCTCCCTCCAGTGGAAGGGCCTCCATGTAACTCCCAACTGCACCACTCAAGTGTGCTCTGGATGCTGAAATACCTACACAAGGAGTGTAGCCCTCAACCATGTCTAGTGCCCTGCTTCTACTCAAGAAACATTACACTGGCTGACACTCTGGGGCATCAGTGACCAGGTCTTCACATACTGCCCACCTCACTGTGCAACACTCATGCAGGCCCACATCTAAGCCTCACCCTGCACTGACACATGGTATGTATGCTATATACATCTACTATGCACAAATCCATACTTCATACACAGGCTGTCACCTCCTATTTATCTCTGCTCACCTGCCCACAGGGGCTGATTCTTTTGTTCCATTATCCTTTAACAGCAGGGGTTGGGACAGAAGGGAGATTTATTTTTTTTAATATATTTATTCTTCACCATAGGCCCTGACCTATCACAGCTACTATTCCTGAAACCATTTCAAACACAACCGAGTTGCTGCACATTCGAGAAGTTTGTTTAACTCTCTGCCTTAATCTGGCCAGGTTCTTGAGCAGGATGATGGGTCAGTGATGTGGTAAGTTTAAGAAGAACTGCTGAGCAAGTGGAAAGGCTGTAGCTTAACACCACCTAAGCTGATCTATGGGAAGATGGAGTACAGGCAACAAGGTGGCACCTTTGTGTTAAAAAAAGCATGCAGAGAAGAAAACCACCAGCCTAGGTTACCTGCTTGAGAAAGACTCCCAAGGACCACAATCTGAAACTGTTTCAGTACCAGAGAGCAAAGACACTGCCTCTATCTCCTCTTCCCATGGGAGGCTATTCCAGCAGGGAAGAGCAGCATAGCTGGGATAATGCATGAGCGCATACCAATTTGTGTTTTGACATGCCAGCAAAGCCCAAAGATGTCAAGGCAACCAACGTATCCGTGAAGAGGAGGGGCATTTTTAAAAGCACACATTATCTCATAACCACACTGGACATTGTCCTCAGCAAGAACAATATGAAAGTGCTTCATTGATGTTACTAGTAGGTCACTCATCTGCCTCACACAGACAGGAATAAGCATAATCCTTTCTCCTTCAAGCTATTCAGAAGCAGGTGAAATGGGGGAAGAAAGCAGTGGTCCTTACTTCAAGACCCCAGTATAAACCACCAAGAAGCCTGCCTGCTCCTCAGATCAGTTTACTCACTCCCATCCAGTTATGTGCTTTCTGGATGTTGCTGCCCACCTCAGTTCAGCAAGAGACTGTGTGCTCTTTGCCTATGATGAAACAGGAGCACTCATGCATCAGGGCTTCTCAGGGCTGCAGCAACACAAACACTGGTTCACATGGTGATGTTTCCTGTTCAGACACACAGACCATTGCCTGGTTCCTCCAGTAACTGCTCATCAACCCATTTGCCGAGGTCTGTTTTCATTTCTTCCACCCTCACCACAATGGCATAGTCCCAACCCTGAACCTGTATCACCAGACCCTCAGTAATAGAAAGCCAAGCCTCTCTCCTTGCTTTCTGATATCATCTTTGCAAAAGACCGCATTCAGTAGAGCCTCAGAATGGCCCCATCCCAAATGAACTAATGTCTCCAGTGTGCTCTGACTCCATTAGAGTGCTGGGCAAAAGCCAGAAATCACAGAACAATTGAGGTGCTAACCTCAAGAGTTACCTCTAAGGCAGCTCTAGAGATAGTTTAGTTCAACCCCCCTTCCTCAGAGCAGGGCCAGAAAGGCCATGTTGCCCAAGACCATGTCCTGGCATGCTTTGAATATCTCCATGGACAGAGACTCAACAATTTCTCTGGGCAAACAGCAGCCTGAATTTCCTGCATTTCAGCTTGTGCCCATGACCTCTTATCCTGCTGCTGGGCAACACAGAGAAGGGACCCTGTGCCAAGCACGTCTTACTGGCTGAAGTTTCCCTTTACATGATGAGTCTTCCTTTATATGATACCTCTTATTTTTAAGAGATTGACCTCTCTCAGCTGCTTCCAGAGCTGAGGGACCTTGGCAAGGGATTCTGCCAGGGACCTGCTGCCTCCTTTCTAAGCTAGGTACACAAAAGCAGGCACTCACAATCTTTTGGAAAAATGGAAGCAAAAGTCCTCCTCACCTAAGGCTCTACCACCACAACAGACCAACAAGAGACAGTGAAGTATCACATGCTACTGTCATAGAAAACTCATGGGTGCTTCAGGTACAGATACACTGTCCCAGCTCAGTGAGGTTGGCAAGAGAAGCATGGATTCTGTGCCATCTGTCAGAAGGGTGTGCTCTCAGTTTCTGCTGTTTATTTTAGCACAAGCTGACACAGGCTCAGTAGGAAGCAAAGGGATAATTCTACTTCTCAGATTCTCTATGGGCACAAGAGTAAGCTGCAATAATGAGCTCAAAGTGTCAGGGGAAACCACCCCACTGAGGTGGTGCTGAAACCCCAGGGACTGGGCCACTGCCACCAAGCAGCACTGGAAATAGCTGCAGTCCAGGGACACTCAGAAAAAATTGCAAGAACACGTGGGGCAGGGATAAAGGAAAATGATAAACAAGTTGCACTAAAATATTGCAGCCAGATTAGACTGTCAGTAGGCCTGAAGGACAGACACAGTCTGAGGCGAGCTCACAGGGTACAAGGAGGATAAAGCTCTACAGAAAACAATCCAGAAAGGAGCACAATACAATGAAAAACAGATTGGGATTAATTGCGCAATCAGAAGTATCAGGTCACGTGGGGCTGCTGGAAGACAGGACCAAAATGCCCTGGCAGAAAGCATGAGAGGAGTTGGAGAAATACAATCCAGCTCTGCACAAGGCTCTTGCCAGTCCTACCTGCTGCTCTTCCTCTCAAAAAACCAAATTCACCACCCACAAAGCAATGGTCAGAGGCACACAAAGCGTGCCCATAAACAGTAGCACTTCTGGGTACACAAACGCATCAGTCCCATTTCCTGCTGGGCAAGATGTAAATCCTGATGGATCCTGGTCTGCCATTCACCCCTCTTTCAAGGCTATAATTACTAGACTGAAAGTAGTAGTTTTATCACAAAGGATATCTGCTTTCTTCCTGACCTGTTTTTGCCTGTGTATCACAAGTGTGGGGAGGATCATATGGAGCTCAGTGGACCAAGGCATTTGTTTTGGCTGCAGTGCACCAGGTAATGCATACATCTCCTGCAGCACCACACAGCACTGATAGAGGGAAGCCAAGGTAGCCACAAAGGAGACAGGGGCTGGCTGAAGTGTCAAGGGCTGGAGTAATAAAGACTCAGAGGTGCAGGCAGCACAAAGTAAAAGTCAGAGGTTTGAGCAAATCCAATCCTGGCAGGTGTGTGCACACTCAAGAACAGGAGATGGTCAGACACTGAGGTGTCATCCCAGCTACAAAGCCATCCAAGCAATCTATTTCTCTCATCTGCCATCTTCCAGTCCCACATCCCATACAGTTCCAAGAAGCCAGGGCACCGTGTACATAACAGTCCCTTTTCTGCAGCTATCTCTATCAGTACCTCTCACCCCTACCAAACAACAGTTGTTACCTCAGATCAACACTTCTCTTGGTCAAGAAGAAGAATTGAAGTGACATCCTAAAGGACAGATCTGCATAACTATGAGGTCACAGCAGAGGATGTACACTTCCACTCCAAGGAAGCTTTGAACCCAGTCTTTGAAACTGAAAAGCCAATTTATTATTAGCCTTGTCAGCACTTAACCTAAATTGTAACTACAGTCTATAGTCCAGAGTAACAACTTCTGTTAGGCAGCTGAAGAAGCCACAAGAAACCTCCTTCTGGCCATAGATGTTCAAAAAGAATCGCCACATCTAAAAATATGTGGAAAGATGAATGAACTGCACCAGAAAAGGGCAACTTACACGAAATTTAATAACTCTAGTCTTCGCTCCACAATTCTTCTTGAGCAGCATCTTCTGAAAGAGAAGTAGAATCCAGGGATTAGTAGCAGTAGCATGAGGCAACAGAGAGGAAGGTTGCAGGGAGTCTCTTTTCATCAACATTTAATTACTAAGCAAGATGGTTGGGTGCTTAAGTGAGGTATGAAAGACTAAGAATTACCAGAGGTGACCATCAAGTAATCAACCTAATCTGAGACTGCACTGCCCAACCCACACAGAGACCTTTGGTAGTATCTGAAACCCTGTATTTCAAAAGAATATACAAGAAATTCCACAGAGAAAGAGATGGAACAACTGCCTAAAATGAAGTTTCTTCCTAATTTCTGTCAATTAGTGGTTAAACTCACCTGCTTCAGGGCAAAGTCTATCTTCCTTTTATGAAGAAAAAACCCAGTCTATTTAAATATGGATATTCCCATTATTTAACAGTTACTTTCATTACTTTGTTCTTTAATTCTAAATAAATAAACATAAAGAGCATCTGCCCAGAGTCTTAAAACCCTTTGCCATATACTGTAAGAGCCATTAAAGCTGTCATAACATATGAACCGCACAACTTAGAAAACAGGATATATTTAAACCAGCAATTACTCTGTATAACTAAAGAAATAAACAGGTAAGGTTTAGCACTATCCCAGTTCTGAGGCAGTGCTTTCAAAGTTGGCAAATGAAAGTCATTCTTTCCCCTCAAAAAAAAAAAAAAACCAACCAAACAAAAAAACCCAAAACACTCAAAGGGGCAAAACAAGGCTTCAGAACAGGTCTTCTCCATAAAAAATACTTCAATGACTTTTTTTATAGTGAAAAACTTGGTGATGGAGGCATCAGAAAGAAACTTCTCCATCAGCTTTTGAAAGAAATGTTAGATTTTCTTATCTCCTGTTTTCTACTTACCATTTTCCAGCTGTGTGAAGTGTGGGAAAACACTCTCCCACACACACATTTTAACAAAGCAACTGTTTTTCAGATTAAGCTTTTAACACAGAAGACCTGTGGAAAGGCATCCCACCATTTTACCTCCCTATTGGTAGTTTTCCTGCTTTTTCCAGTAGAAGACAAGATAAAACACAGTAAAGGGAGCCTTGGAAACTGAAAACACTTAAAAGCCAAACCCCAAAGTACACAAACAACCCCTAAAAAACTCAGAAAAACACAACAAACAAAACAAAGACACACACAAAACAAACCAAGCAAGCCAAACTGAAGACAGTGCTTAGGTGAAAGTATGTATTATTTTTCAAGTAGAAAGTACTGCTGAGAGGTGGAGAGAGAAGTCCCACTCCTCACCACCTTCTCTCATTCTACATCCCATGAGCATGTCTTTGAAGTCCCACACCACACAACTGCCCAACATTGGGGGGGGTAGTTGGGAGACCCACCCACCATTTCTACATGCATCAGCCTTTTGGATCTTAAATCTATCCCTCAGCATGCTCATGGCCCACTCATGTGCCTGGAAAAGAGACAGGCACTGCAGCAAGTCTTGAAACTTGTCCATGGGTAGTTTGGGGCCTGAGAAAAATGCATGTCACTGTCCAAGCACACATGGGGAAGGAGGAAGATGCTGCAAGGATTTTGAGCTCTCTCATCTTAATCCTTTAGCAAGTGATTCTTAATGCTGTCTTTGGTATTATCAAAGGGCTCAACAGAAGCCATGCCTGACTCACCTCTGCCCCCAGGTCTCACCTGGCAGCACAGGTTGCCATGTCAGCACAGCACCATGGTTTCTAACTTGAAAGAACCCAATAGGTCTTTGCACAAAAGAGGTAGAAGGAGACAAAGGGAACTGCTGAACTAAACTAACCCGAGCCTGTGCCGTCCAACTAAGCAAGTAATTCTCTGGGAATTCCTATAAAAACACAGGGGTCTGTTCCCAGCCAGGCTGCAAGGCAGTTATTATATGGCTGGTATTTATTGTGAAGTTACTGCCTTTTATTAACATCCCACCACCACCTCGACCAGACAGTAAAAGACTGAGGAGTGAGAACTTGGTGGTGCTGAGAAACCCCTGGGGTGCAGAGAAGGCCAAACTGAGGAGTCGAAATCTTGGAAAGCTTTGGTCTCTCCGTAAGCTTTTCTTCTAGACTATTATGAAGAATTGGATTGGGGGGATGAGAAAGATTAAACCAGATAGCTCAATTTCCAAGATAAAGTAGGGTCAAGCAATGAAAGTGAGAACCAGGACTCCTGATTTCTAGGTCCATTCTTTAGGGGAAGAGCCCTGTTAGAGCAGGACATATGCTGCTGCATCCCATTTGACTACAAGCTGCATTACTTTAGGCAAGATTCTCAGCTTCTCTAGGTCGCTGCAAAGCTGACCTTTACAGTGGTACCTTGGCTGAACCCCCAAGGATGGAGGAGCAAGGCTGTGACACCAAGTTCCATAGTGCCTCAGTAGCACCACAGGACCCTCTGCTGAAACGTGAAAAGTATCTTTAAACAACTCTGTTTGGCCAGGGAGCAAGTACAACACCTGCCAGCACAGTCAAGCAGGGTCCAAATGGCTAGTGAGGTCCCATCCACAGATCTTCCCATGACTCCACTGAGGTGCAACAAAAGACATTATTTCCCAACTACAAATTAGCAGAGGCACCAAGACCCTAAATTTACCGGCCTTCTATTAAAACACACAAGGAGGAACAACAGAAACAGCAATTACAAGATGATGACAAAGAATGACTGAAAAGTTTGAACTAGCTGGTGGGTGGATGGATAACCAGCCAGGCTCTACCAAGAGGAATTCAAGTGCTCAGCTGTATCCCAAGTCCTACACTTCTGGCAGAAAACAGAGGTGCTCTTTTAGCAGTGCTGTTGTGATAAACTTTAATCACATGGGGATCTTAGCGCTATTTGCACTCCTGCTATGGTTCAAAGAGGTTGCACTGTGCAGCATGCCCTACATAATTTTTATTAGTTAATAGGGATCTCTGGTGCACCTCTTGATGGACTTAGTAGTAAAGTTACAACATTCCTTCATCCATAGGCTATAAAACTGGAGCATAAACTTCAGCAAAGGAAGCTCTCTGGAACTGCTAGGTTTTCCTACTTTCACTTAAAGTGGAAGCAGAGCAAGTCTGCTTGTGCTGCACTCCTCCAGTTGCACTGCAAGGGTCCAAGATTATTGTAAGAGACAAAACAGAGGGGGGAGAGAGAAAGTAAGACAGCAAGCCGGTCACATGTTCCCGCAGCTGAGAATGAATAAATAGAAGGCCAGTTATTGAACATTATTCTATTTAATCAAATTGTTTCCATGTCACTTGCAGCCACACACTCTCTGCATCCAGGCCAGTAAAGCCATGCTTCACAAAAAGTCAAGCATCTTTGCATGGTTTTCCATCACTCAGTGTTCCCTTTCCTTGCCAAACCTGAATGCAGACTTTCGGATGGGAAAGCTAAAACGCAGTGCTGCCTAGCAACAGCCAGGGACTTTCCATGGCAGCCTCTCCTCATCCTCCCCCTGGAGACCTCCTCATCACAAGCCAGCCATGAGATGCAGCAGCTCATTAACTCCTATTTACATAGATACAAGGCAGAGCTGAAATAACATTTATTTGGCCCCACAGCTTGCAGTAGCCTAAAGCCAGAGGGAATGGTCTATAAGAAAAGTGACACATTCAGTTTAGTAACCCCAAGATTAATCCTAACTACTAGGCCAATCTGGAAGTGCACTTTTATTTCCTCAAGTTATTTTTTGGGAGCTATGACAAGAAGAACAGAGATTTGCCAAAGGTCATAGAGAATGTTAGCAGCAGAGCTAAGAATAAACCCTAGGGTTTGGTTTCTGACACTCTTTCTTCCACCTGCAGAAAAGGAAATGAAAGAAAGAGGCAGCATCTGTGCTCGGCCTCTGTATTTCAATTAAAAAGTCCCTCCTGTTGGTCTCTGACAGAACTGCTGGCATAAAAGCTGAAACCTACAGCTTGGGAGCACTATTATTTGTACAAAGGAAAATTTATGATCTGCTGTGGCTTCTACTTAAAAGGAGAAAGTGATGCGGCTGAGGAAATATGGAAAGTCTTTGAGGGCACAAGAGAAATGCCTCACTTTAAAAGATAAGGCTGATTTGGAACATTTTAGGGTTAAACTTCCAGAAAAACTGCAGAATCAGTTCAGCCTAAGAACCCTCCAACCAACCTCACCTTCTATTATACAGATACTGTCTGCTCATAACCCAGCAACCCTTTCTGTCCCGGCCCTTGATTCAGAAGAAAGTTGCAGGGAGCAGAAGTGATTGCTTAGAGAGTTACATGTTTGCTGAAGGACATGCAGTAATGAACCCCTGAACTGGCACAAGTGGCTTTGCTACACATCACTGTCACATCAAAATACCACACTAAGAGCAGAGCTGAACCACCACCCCTGCTTCTCTCAGAGCACAGCTCTCTAGCCCAGCCCTGCTTCAGGAGACATCTCCAATTAGGCAGCAGTGCTCCAAGTCCTCTAACACCGACTTGAAAAGTTCTGACCTAACAGCAATGGGTGCTCGCGTGTATTTGCTTATGTGTGCAAGCTACTGTATCCAGAACTATTGTATACAAGCTGCATCATCCAGACAATTGCAATACAGATTAACAAACAAAATATAGGTATTCTTAATGCAAGATCATTGGAGGAATAGGGAAATCCTCAAGAAGGATGAATTCGTGTCACACTTTAGGCAGTGAACTAATTTATGCAGTTAAAAAAAATATTTAAAACTCAGGCAGTGAACAGTTTAAAGGCAGGCATCACAGCTTATTTTTCCAATATTTAAGAGCCTGTTCAATCTCTTAAATCAGTGTACAATGCAAAATATCAGATAGTATAATAATAAACATTTCATCTTACATCAGCTCTTTTATGCACATTTAAGTTTTTAGAATGTTTTCATATTCACTACCTCCATAGGACACTGTAGCAGCTCTTGACTACTGGTGGGGGGGTTAATTACTTTTCTTATTTATTTAATTTTATTTCCTGATTGTAGTTTTAAACCTACAGACCTGTCTAGAGTAGGATGCAGTTTAACCATTGTCATTTTTTTTTTCAACCCAGTTTAGTCTCTTTCATGCAAGGTAGCACAGGAACTCAGTTCAACTTAACTGGCCATTTACTTTGCAATACATAGCACACTTCATCACAAGATGCATACTAATATACAATCAGCTTGTTATGACTTAATTTTGTAATGATTTTCACTGGTTTAAATGAAAAAGATTTCAGATTTTACAGAAGGCCAGACTTTCAGAGGACATGAAGGAGGACAGAAGTTTGCCTTTCGCTAGTTTTGCTGAGAGCCATCCTTAGAAGGGCTGGTGCACTCTAACTGAAGGCATAGCGTCTGTCACTTCTTGACATCTTAAAGCTCTGGACAGGATGCAAATTTTTAAGCAGACCAAGTTTTATGAAAAAGTCTCCTCGGATCCCTAACTCATTTTACTTCCATGCTCTTAATTTTACCAGCCTGTCTCCCAGTCATCCAGTCTTCAAGGAACAAGACAACAGGCATTCAAGCTTCAAGCTTCGTCTATCACAGAAAATTAATACAGAAACAGACTGATAATGTTGCTTTCTGTTCCAAAAAGGAACAAAAAGAAGAAATATTACAATGTGAGGAGAAACTGCACTCCCAAGTCATAGCAAAAGGGTGATGCAAAGGGAGAAGCCATGCCCAGTGATGCAATACCCATACAGAGAAAAAAAATAAAAGCACAGCAGTGAAGCAGCTGCATAGCCCAAGAAGCAGAGAGCTGAACAGCCCTCAGCTAGATGCTTCTTATGACAGCAAGGTGAAGCAGACACCAGTGCAGAGGCCACTCATATGTAGGCTCCAGCCTATGCTATTCGTGGTGTTCACCCCAAGCTGTCCATAAGAATATGACCCATAGGAGCAAGAAGCCTGCCTGACCTCCTTCCCTACCAGCTCCCAGCACCAGGTTCAGGCCAGGTGGAGCAGCCTTTGCCACCAGCCAGCTGCTGAACAAAGCCCATCCCCTGCTCCACCATTGCTCGGGCGAGGAGAGCGTGCAGAGGGTTAAGGCGCAGGGCAGGGACGCAGCTGCAGTGCAGTGGGCAGATGAGGTCAGGGAGCTGCACAAAGTGGCTATTGTGCAGCACTCTGTAGTTGCAGGCTTCTGCCTGGCCAAATCCCACCTCTGTCCCACCAGATGGGCAGCTTGGAGGGATGCAGGGGCAGGAGGCTCACAGCTACTAGCCACCAGAGAGCAGAGAGACACGCATGCAGGTGAACCAGCAGAAGCCTCACACTACTGGTGAAGCAGGGGATTTCAGCAGAGTGCTTTTTAAAGCACAGGCTGAAATAAAGGAAGGGGACCAGCTACCCCTAAAAGCAACATTCCCCCCAAGACAGGCATGAAACCCCAAAAAGGTGAAGCTTTCGGTGCCTCCTTGACACTGCAGCCCTGTACCCTCTGCTTTTGCAGGCATCTCCCAGTCAGGCAAGCAGTGCTCTGTACCCATGTGGCAGGGTGCAAGGGAGCCAGGCCACAGCTCCTCTCCTTTCACTAATATGGTGATGGGTACTCTGCAAGGGGCAAAGCCAGGTCTGCCCTTGTGATCGGTTTAAGAGGATAACAAGGAAAAAAAAAAACTTCTAAAGCTATTTTGTAGGTTGATTTTGGACTGGTTTTTTTTAATTCCTTGGCACCAAGCAGTGCTGCTAGGGCATGGGCATCACCTCTCAACTGTGCAGTACAAAAACTGTAAGGAAGAAGAGTAGGTCACAGGCTCCTCCTTACTGCTGTAAGGCTGAAGCAACTCCAGCTGACCTTACTCCCCTAGCCAGGCTCAGGCACACATGCTTTAATGAGCAGAGGGAGATAGACCTTCCTAGCTGTCACTTCCGGGTACTCTGCATTTGCATCGCCAGGGATGCCCCATGCCAGGGGAGCACCCACTGTCTGGGCCCAGGGGTGCAAGGCTGCTACCCAGCACATCCACATGCCAGACACTGACACTAGCTTCCTGCCCAGTCCCTGCAGCAGCACAGCACCAGGAAGGCTGTATTTCAGCCACAGCTTTAAATCACAATTATCATCTGTCACAGCCTGCAGACAGCTCCACCAGAAGTTAAACAGCCTCACAGGACTTTAAAATACAGGCTAATTCAAGTGGTTTGGCCAACAGTCCCCTTCTACAAACACACACCCCAGAATCCAAAGACTGTAAGATGTGGTGATACTGTGGAATATCCTGAAAAGCCTCTGAACTCTTTAAAAGTTATTTCTATCTCATATTCAGCTGAGTTAGTCAATGCTTTTTTTTTCCCCAACATTCATTCTCAATCTGCCTGAAACCCTTTCAATATGTCAACACATTTGGTTTCTCAACGCTGTTATAAATGGCCCCCATCTCTATCAGACAGGGGAGTCTGAGCTTTCCAGGCAGCACCTCAGCCAGCAAGTGCCATGAATCCACAGCCTCCATATAGTGCAAACACTGACTGCTTAGCACTTCTGGGCAGGGTAGCAGAGGAAACAGTGATTACTAGATAATTGAGAATAAATTCCAATTCAAAAAAAAAAAAAAAAAGAAAAAAAAAATTAAAAAAAAGGACAAAACCCAGACGAGTCCCTACAAAAGTGTACCGCAGGGACTTGCCTGGGTTCACAGACTCAGCAAACCATGGACCATGAAAACCACAACAAAATAACTTTTGTGGTCACCAAAATCCCCTCCAACATGGTGTCATTAGTCACCTCATTTTATGTACTACTGGGAGGGGCTCAGCTGTCACTGCTGAGAAGAAACAAGAGTTTACAGCAAATACATGGCCTGGAACTACAGGTAATTTAAGGCAGAACAGCAAGTCAATCCCACAACTGTTTGCGCTCTAAAGTAAAAGCCAGTTGCATCTCAATCCAGAAAGATGAGCAGGTGATCATCGCAGAGTGGCACCCAGCTGCTGGGCCTGGTCAATGCCCAGCAGAAGTGTGGTCAATGCTACAGAAGAATGTGAGCTGAAGCCCGGCCAGCAAGATCTGCCACCTGACAGAGCATGAGAGTTCCCACTACTCCCAAGGCCCATAGAGCAGATAAAACTATTCAAATTACAAACTGCTTTTTGGTGTTCTCCCAAGTATCACACTAGAGCCACAGTTAATGCAAATATAGCTACCTAATTACACAGTAGCAGTAGTCTAAGCAAACAGACTCTACCTGTCTGTAGGCAACTCTGGTTTTCTTCTACTCCTTTGTGGCCTACAGTCACTAGATATAGTCTGGATCTGTATAGAAGCACTGCCACCCTCCCTTCCTCCCCCAGCATACAAGATAAAATGGGCCAGATTTGCCCTGGCACTTTTACCACTAGCCCTTTGATTTGAATTTGGGGATGGAGGAAGTGAACACTCTGTATGGAACATCTCTGGAACAGCAGCCACTTCCCCTGCTGGTCTGGCAGAGTCTGAGTCTGCTGATCTGCAGGGTACATCAGATGGCTCATCTATTCACTCCTCGCCAATCCCAAATCCCTTGATGAGTTTTCTTTTGAGTCCTGAAAAAATGTAAGTCTCCACTTATGCAGGAAACAGACCTGACCAAAAACTCCAGCACCTGTGTGGTAACAAAAAGTATAAAGAAAGGGCAGGATTCACAAATTCTCTATCACTCATCTGCACATGCCAAAGTTACAGAAGTTCAAATGCTGGGCTTGCCCCTCCTGCTCAATAGAGTCTGTAAAGAGAGGAAGGGTGTGAAGGGATGGGGGTGTGTCTACTTTCACAGCTGACAAGCATGGTAGCAGCTCCTGAGAAGAAGAAAAAGAAAAAAATAGGGCTTACAAGGTTTTAATTCAGGGCTGCCAACGTGACTGCTTCCTCCCTTCATTCCTGGCCTTGGCTCCAAAACTGTCCACAGGGAACATCCAGTCTAGCATAACATTTCATCTGATGTCTTTATAGTTTGTCTCACTTTTGCAGTCCCAGCTTGAGACTGTTAACTGAAGCCTTGGCTCAGATGCAACTCCAAAGCCTTCCCTCCCCACAGACTTTTGTCATGGGCAGAGCTAGGGCAGAAGACACTGATTCCTATGCTTCATACCATTCCCGTCAGTGCTGCTGCAGCACATAGGAGATGGTAGTGCTGGGAGTTTGAAACACACAGCCCCAGATACTTCCTCTATTTGCTGTTTAAACATTGTCCTCAAGCACACCAAGAAGGGGTTAAGACACTAGAACAAGTCAGGCAATAGAGTAAACAGTTTCCTGTAAGCAGGGAGACACAGAGAGGGCTCTGAAAGTCACACAGCTGTATACCCTGGGAAAGAAGAAAAAAAAAAAAAAATTACAGTTGAAGCCAGTGAAAGGTAGAGAGTCTGGTCAGCTGTGACATTACAGGAACACAAAGAGGGAGACAATCCACAGATGGCTGCTCCAAACCCAAAGGGCATAGGCACTACCAGAGCACGTGCCAAATTACCATTACACCATCCTTAGCTAACTGGAAAAACTGTAAGACTCTGAAGGCTCAGTGCAAGCCACAGAGCCTCAAGTACACCATCCAGAAAGTGAACAACCTAGGCTTTTGGGACACCGGGTTTCCAGAAGAGCCTGGATGCTTGCAAAGGTTCACCCCAGCAGAGGAAAGGATAGCTGTATGCTTAGAAGGTAAAAAAACCAAACACCACCAAAACCCAACACAAAAATAACCAACAAAACCACCCAAATAAAAACAAACAAACAAACAGCTCAAAGTTGTTTCAGGCTTAGATTTTAAGTCAATCTCTTTTAATGAATTTGAGTTAATCTGAATGTTTTAGATGCTCATATCAAACATTTATTTTTAAAGGGATAAATTCTTGGCCCTGAATGCCTGTTTGTTGGGCCAAAAATCTGCCCTAAAGAGTATAGATAGCACAGAGGACTTTTCAGGAGGTGTAAAATCCACAATGTATCTATCTATTCCAACACAACAAACATCCAATGAAGGTCAATGGCTTTGTCTGGGGAGAATCTGGAACATGCAGCTTGTCAGCACATACTGGAACACAGAAGTTCCACCTCAATACATTAAAAACTGTGAGGATGGCAGAGCACTGGAACAGGCTGCCCTGGGTGGTTGTGGAGTCTCTAGATACTTAAAAAACCTGCCTGGATCTGTTCCTGTGTGGCCCAGCCTGGGTGATCCTGTTCTGGCAGGGGGGTGGACTCAACCTCCAGAGGTCCCCTCCTACCCTTACCATTAGGGTTGATCTCAGTGCAGCTTCTCAAGAATAGAGCAACATGGGTACACTCATTATGCTAACTGAGGAAAAATCCTTTCCTCATGGAAGGCAGCCATGGCCTGTTCTTCACAACAGAACCCTCAAAAATTGACTGTGAATCACCCCCCACCCTCTGGCCAAGTGTAAATGACAATACCCTGAGGAAACCCTTGTCTTAGATTCAGCTGGTACTACTGGGAGCACTCACAAAGGCAACTTTAAGCAGAACACTCATAAGGTTACACCTTCAGACAACAACTTGGATTTGTGAACAATGGAGAAAATTTGAAAAAACCTAATGCAGGCTGACTGCATAAACAGCTCCAAGCCTGCCGAAAACAAGCAAACTTCCTAAGCTATGGGGCTTGCTCTGGCTCCACAGGATCTGAATGCAGGACACAGACTCCCAAGACACACGCATACATGCAACGCCTGCACAGGCCCACGATGTATTTCACCATCATCTTTCACGTGACTGTGTCCATTTGTCAGATCCCATTTGTTTGCACGAGCACATGAAAATAATTCTATACAAACAAGTACTGTATTAGAAATGACAGTCCAGAATATGATTAACAAACCAGGGAGACTACTTTGTCTTCAGATAGACATTCATGGAGATGGAAGAGTAGAATAACTACAGAGAGAAACTATGATGTAAACCTAAGTGTTCCCATATTCTTCACCCTACCATTTACTTGTCCCTGCTCCCCCACCCCTTTAAACCTCCCACACACCCCTTAGTGACACAGTACACATGCTGAAGTGGCTAGCTAATACAATAAAGGCCACTTACTCCAGGGAGCATTTATGCAGTACATAAGCAACCACTGCACTTGGAGAACATTCTCCCATGCCCACATGCAGCAGTACCTGCCCACATCTGCCTTGCAGAACAAGGCTACACAGCACGTGGGGCCTGGGGTTGTTGCTGGTTGAAGCTCAGAGCTTGTGATGGGATTTAACCTACCAACTTTAAAAGGGCTGGCCTAGGCCTGTAACCATGCGAACGGTTTGCAAGGATTACAGAGAAGCTGGCTGGTATCTCCTGCCTGGTGCTTTGTCCTTTCTCTTAAACAGATATATGGTTCCTTTCAAAGCTAATGATCAGCATTCGTGGATTCTGATACCCTGGTGCATTCCCTTTGTTCACATTCTCGTGGCTGCACATTGCTCAAGATGGCACAGAAGCTGGTCCAGGGAAGCCTGCTCAGTGTGAGAAGCGATGCACCCACAATTCGACCAACACTGCTTTTCCCCCAGACAGTTCAATGCACTGAGCTTCAGCATCTCCCCTTGTCCATGGGTGCCAGGACAGGATACCCATTACTCATGCCAACTTTCTAAATCTCCCATGAGCGAGAGCAGTGATGTGCCAGCTCAAAGCCAGAAGCAGGCCACTATCCTTCCAAACAGGTGTTAGCAGAGCACAGCAACCCTTAGAGCTGTGCCTGAAGCTGTGCACAAAGAACCAGCTGGAGAACTGCTGACCTCATGTATGCCACTCCATTGTCTGAACCAAGATCCACTTTTCAAACAGTTAGAAATAACCTTCAACTGAATAGCCTGCAAGATCCGTATCAGAGCCTGTATAACACATGCCAGTGCTCATAACACATGCAAATTTAACAAAAATCATTTCAGTGTTTCCATTTTTCAGTTCAGGATTTTGGTCCCTTTCATGCTTATGAAACAACCATGTCCTATGACCAAGAGGGCTCATTCATCCACCACACTGGAGAAGGGCAAAAGTTCAGTTCACATCATATTAAAAAGAAGAAAGAGCAGAGTACAGAGACAGGCTTGAATGTCTCAAGGCCAAGTTCATTAAGATCCTCTGTGCAGAGAAAGGTTGATAATAAAAGCAAAAAAGTTTATACCCCATTTATATGAATAGTTTTGAGGGTGATTTGAATGCTTGCATCTGGAAAGCAGATGACCCTGTCTCAATTCAGTACGGCTTTACACAGTGGACCAAGCAACTTAGGTAAGTCTCAGCCGCAGCAGTAGTTACTGCTGCTTGCTACTTCTAACCCTACCAGCAGCCACATCATGAGATAGCAATCTGACTATTTTCTCAGCTTCTTGTGGTTTACCGTTTCACTCCTCTCTAGGGTCTTTACACAGGCTGTTTAGCATAACTGCCCATAGTATAAGTCTGTAAAATGCAGACTGGAAGAATTAGCACGTCAAAAATGCCTTCCACACTTCTTGTAGCAGTCAGACTTGAAAAGAACATTAGGTGTACAATGAAAGAAGAAACGAGCATACTAAAAAGATTACCTACTAGAAGTCTCTCTGCTCAGAAAACATTTTCCAAGAGCACCACTTCCACTGCTCATAATTACACACATTCCTCTAACACCACCTAGAAACTAGCAGAGCTGGCTGTGTTATTCAGAGGATGACAGGAAATCATATCAAGCTGAAAACAAGGTAAGAGCTTGATTTGATAGCACACCAAATTCAGAACTATGATGAGAATACACATACCATGAACTCACTGTGCACTTTTCAGGTCTTTGAACCACCACAGCTTCGGTCTACATTAAGGCATGCTTAATGTACAGCCTTATCATTTAGCCAGGTACACCATGTTCTTGTGTGAGGCTTGTCTCTCTTTCCCACACATATAGCAAGCAATAGTGGTAACAGACTGAACAAACCCAGGTCATTCCCTGACCTATGGCAGTTTCCCCATCTGCAAACCACATCACCTGTAATGTAACAAGTAACAGGTTTACAGCAATAATAAAACAAAACAGCTGACTGGCTCCATTTTAAGGATATTTCTACATCTACTAGGAACTTCACGGATCCAGTAGCTTTGCAAATTGGAAAGTTATTTGTTCAACTGTTCCTTGCTCTTAATTATCTTATGCCCACATACCATCATGCCAGAGCCCACAGGAGTGTCTGAGGAGCTTCTGAAGCAATATGCAAGATAGGGAGTTCCACAGGTAGGCAAAACACTTAACTACGGTGTCAGAACTAAGCATGCTTACAATAAGACTGCAAAGTCACTTGTAAAGCAATTTGAGGTTTCAACTTATTTTTCCATAATCAAATGCAAGAAAGTGAAATTGTAGCTTGCAAGGATACGCCAAGATTTTAAAACACAAGCACATTTTTAGAATTAAAAAATACAATCTGCCCTAGCATAAACATGACCACAGACTTCTCATTTACATTAAGTTCCTAACACACTAGAAGATCCTCAGTTTTGCAAGTTCATTCCTCTGGAAATTGCTTTGCATGAGCAAGCAGTCCAAGAGGAGATGGAAAAGATTTTTTTCAATGAGGAAAGCCAGCAAACCTAATACGGTTCCTCTTGTATATCTTCGTTTATCTGTGGCCCCCAGGACACCTATGAACTTTTGAAACCATAAACTGAGGGGAAAAAAGCAATTATATGCTCTGGGCTTGGAACGGGAGTGTTCATCTCTGATTTACTGGTCATCATGTTCTCAAAACCAATTGCAGCTCAAGAATCATGTATCTGAGACCACAGGTCTGGAGAAGGGCAGGGAGTTTTAAAAATGAGACTGCTCTGGTTTAACTCAGTCTCCATCTACACGAGAAGTAGATGCCTCTACTGAGTGCCTCCTCCTGTGAGATGAGCTGTGGACCAATGCCCAAAACTGCCATTGACATCAACAGTCTGAAAGAAAGCACAAGCAGAGCCCAGCAGTGCAGTTCTCATGTGAGCCAACAATGGAGAGGTTATTCAGAGCTAGAGCAGAAAATCAGAGCTAAACCCCAGTCCATGCCAAGGACAGCTGTGTTGTTGACAGCCAGGCTGGCTACTCCACCACACCAAAGCTTGTTTCAAAAACAGTATTTCTTAGAGTGTTTACTCTAGTCACGGGCTTGGCCTTAAAAGCTCAGCCAGCTTCTGCCTATTGAATGGTAATGGCTGCTGCATTCTCAAGCCTAAGACATGCTCTGTGACAAGCTGCTTGCTTTCAGTGTGCAGTGGCAAAACTGGCACACAAATGCCCAACTTCATTAGTTAATTTGCACCATCACATGACCACCCTGTTTCTGCTGTTTTAAACCCAAGCTACCACCTCCCTCCTCCTTTCTCACAAGCAGCACCCCATGGGGAGACTTGCAGGGTGCAAAGCACACCTGCGACACCTCTAACACCAGTGCCAAGCTATGCTGGATGAGGAAGCTGTCCCAGTTTAGAGGTACGGGGCTAAGTAGTGCCAATGAAAAGCAAAGAGAAAAACAAGTTCTTGCTTTCCATTCCTTGCTACCATCATTTGTGTAGTGCTTCTAACAAGTCTCTTACCATCTGATTTTTAAGCAGTAGCAGCCCCTGTTATCTTGAGAGTCCTGACTTCTAAGACACAAGTCACTTGTGTAAGTGCTTAAACTGGGAATTCAACACTTAGTGGTAGGGCAAGAGCAAAAGAAAAAGCCTAGTATGTCTCTTCTGCTCACTTCAGTATCTTAACCTACACAATAAATTGAGAAAAGCAACCAGCCAACTACCACCACCATCAGATGCTCTCTGAACTACATGAGGAATAACCAGCTTGGTTCTAGATAGCCATTTACTCTTTCCAGTCTCCTTAATCCTCCTCACTAATCCTCCAAGCTGTAAAATGTAAGGCTTTCTCTTTTTCAGAGGTTGCCACCATAAGCAAAAGATGCAACTTAACATGCCTGAAGAGAGATCCATTCATCCGCAGACCAAATACAACATGGGCAGTGACAGCATATGGTGAAGCCTCCTGCAAACTCCTTTTCTCCCCAGGCAACGATGAGATATTTGTATCACAATGAGCCACATGCTGAGGGAGGAGTGGGAATGGAGAGGTATGTGGCCAACTCGACAGCCACACTGGGACCCAACCCAGGCAGCTCTTCTAGTCCAGACACACCAAGGCTGGGGGAGGTGAGGACAACCCAGCCCTATTCCTGAGGAAAGCATTGCAGAGAAGGTCCTGATCTTCATTTCCAAGGGACATCTACTAACTGGTTTGCTAGAAAGTATAAACAGGTTGCAGCAAAACTTCTTAATCTGCCAGGCCCTCGAGGCTACTTGGGTTGAATTCAGAGTGGGAAAGAGAACGTGCCAGCATTATCCTTCTGTACTGTACTGTGTCAAAACAAGAAACAAAGCATCTTTTGGAAGAATAACTTCAAAAAGGACCTGTAACAGCCAGCACACAAGAGACAGAACAGGGATATGCTGCAGGATAACTATCCTTGGGTATCCAACCCAGCACCCACTCTGTGATTGTCATTCTTCACACCTGCAATTACATTTTAACCAGTTGTTGGGTTACTGCAGTTATGACCTCCAGGTTTTGCCAAGTAATGTTTTTTGTAGCCTGCTGGCAGCCCACCACAAACCACTGCCAATAGATACAGGGCCTTTTCTTCTTCTAGTTCAGTAGGAATTATTCTCTGTGGTGCTTAGAGAGAAAAATGCTAGAGGTCAAGACCCCAACCTTATCCATTCAATGTACAGAGTTTCTGGCAGTCACTTTCATGGGGGAATGCCTGCCCCCCGCCCCCCCGTATTTGTTCCCTCCAGAGCTATGCACCCAGAGTCACACCAAGAGTTCAAGCCTCACACAGTATCACCAGCATTGCTCAGGACTTCTCCTTAAGTCGTATCCCAAGGCCACATGCCAATGGCACACATATACGCACCTTTTCATCTCCTCTCTCTGGTCTGCAGCCAAAGAATCACCTTTAGTCAAATACCTTCTTACACCAAGCTTTAAATCTTAGAGAAAATAAGACAGACAGCAGGGTTCAGAAGGTAGCTAGCAAGCCTGCCAATATACATTATAAACTGTTGGCTTTAACCTCAGACTCATAATTTACTGCCACTAGTGCCAGGTAATATTATTGTCCCTTTGGGAATCTTAATACAACAAAATTACTCTCTCTAGCTCTGTCTCCACCTAGTCTCACCCTTCTCTTTCCCTTCCTATCCCACAGATCTCTCTTGTCTTCAATGCACACTCTCCTAAACTTCACACTAATTTCCTCCTTTTTCTTCAACCATCCTCTCTGGTGCACTCCACTCTGACCATCCTAATCCCCACTCTTTTCAATGATTCAAAGCAGCAGTCAAGGAATCAGGTTTCAGATGTTTCAGCAGATGTTCTAGCTACTGGCTCAGGCTTGGAGACAGCCTAGATAGCACTTAGGTCTCATGGTAGTCCAAATAGCTATATTCACAAATATGCAAGCTCCCAGGAAAAGAAACCAAAGTTACATGGTCAGATACCCAGAGTAAGAAGAGAGAGAAAGCATTTCCAGACAGAAGTATTTATATAGTGGCTCACTTGTCCATCTCCCCCTTGAACTGTTGCCCTTTTGCATGCATTAGAAAAGCAGATAGAAAATGCACTCATGCAAAACAAGGAAGGGAGGACTTAAGGGAGAAGAGCAGAAGTGTTTGGCTCTAGGAATGGAGAAGCTACTGATACTGTCTTCTAGTGCAGACAATGGTGGAAGGCAATCATCCAAGGAGATGCATGATCAGATTGAAAGCCTGCCAGCAGCACACTTGAAAGGTGAAGACAGTATCACCAGATGTGATAGAGCAGGACAGAATTGGAGTAGACTTGTCCAGAAATTAGTTCTGTATTTCAGAACACAGAGAGAGCCCAACAGAGGCCCACAAAGATGATTAAGGAACTGGAACATCTCACCTAGGGGGAGGCTGAGAGCTGGAACTATTCAGCCTGGAGAAGAGAAGGCTCAGGTAGGATCTTAACATTGTGCACAAATACGTGAAAGGAGGACAGAGCCTGTTGCTTTGCAGTCATATCTGGTGCCAGGAACAGGGGCAAGGAGTGGCAAGTGAAACACAGTTCTCTCTGAACATCAGGAAACACTTTTATTATGAGGGTGAGCAAGCACAGGTGGCCCAGGGCTGGTATCCATCCTTGATATTTCAAAAGCCATCTAGACACCGGCCTAGGCAATCAGCTCCAGGTGACCCTGCTTGAGCAGAGGAGCTGTGTAATATGACCTCCAGAGGCCCCTTCCAACCTCACCCATTCTGTGAGAAGGATCTAACCTTGGTCATGCTGATGGATGCTGAAAGCTTCCGAACAGCACTAGATTATTCTACTGCCTTGCCCTTGGCATTTACAAGCTGACATCATGGCAGCAGGTGAGCCTTAGCATCAGTGAGGTGAAGACAGTCAACTCACTTGCCTTCTTCAGGCAAGAATATGAAATCTTTACTCTTTCTAGGAAACAGCTAGTCCAAGTTCTACATGGGTTCCTGCTCTCTTATGCTCTGATTCATCCAGCCCCAGCAGCACACAGGCATTATTATGACAGCATGTTTTTGCATGGATTAGATAACCATCCAGGGAACACTTAGCAGGCACAGAAGAACAGGCTATTTGCTGCCCAGCAGAGACATAATCACCTCCTCAGGGCAGGGTGAGTGTCTGTGTCTACCTTCCAGACAGCATCCTTCCTTCCCACCCTCCCTCTCTGCCACTATCAGACTACAAATGCCTTAATCAGCAAATGAGACATCAGCTTGGTGGCACTAAGCCAAAGAGTCTTTATAACAGACATCAAAACAGAAGAGATCATCATCTCAACTGTTCCAACAGCACACCAAACAAGACACCTCTATCATACCCAACTCATGTGGTAATGTGTCTAGAGTCCCAGAGTCTCCTGCCACACAACTAAAACTTTGCAGGCAAGTAGTCTGGACAATCTAATCAATCATTTTCAGCCCAAAGCTTTCTCATGCTAGGATTGCCTTGCAGCAGCCTGGCATAACATTTGTTTTGCTGGCTACTTCAGTGCCAAATACTGGCAGGGGTGAGATAGACAGAGGCTTCTGTGCTTGCAGGAACAGCTGCTGCAGAATATTTCTGGTGCTGAGAAAATAAAAGCAAAATTGCAGGAGGTTACCAGAAGCAGGATTTCTCATTCTGTAATGGTGCAATCTGTTTCTGCAATAGTTTCCTTACATTGCTTCAACAAGCACCCTACTGCACCCAGGGACAAAGAGCTGCTTATGGCCCAACAGTTACACCTGGGAGAGACAAGCTCTGGCACTTGCCCCCTTAGGAAATGGTGTAAGCCATAAAGCTAAGCACAGGCCCCTGATTTCTGCTCAGTCACTCTCAAGAGCGAGGCCCAGGGCAGAGGCAGTGATGAAACTACCACCAGCAGTGGGTTTCCCAGCACCTTGTCAGCACAGAGGCAAGCTCAGACAGGCAAACAGATGATAACAATTTTCAGGAACTAACAGGGCCTGGATTCACATGGGAGGCTGAGAGGTGAAAAGGACTCACAAGCTCACACGTTCTCTATCTGGAAGCTATTTGTCAAGTCCTAGAGATACTGGCAGGGGCAAAGCCCAGCTGTGCTAAGGGTATGGAAATCTCACCCTGGAGCCATTAGCAGCCCAAAGCCCAGACCCCAGTGTACCAGGGGTCACACACTGGTCCTTGGTCACATGCAGCAAGTGCTCTCCTGCAGCCTCTGAGCAATCAGTATCACTCCAAAGAAAGCTCCCAGTGCTGATCACCCTACCAGGCCCTGCCCAAACAAACTGCCAGTATTAAAATACCCAGCAGAAGGACTGTTCGTCTTGATATTACATAGCTAACTCCAGATCAGGGCTCACACTCTACCCAGGCCACTTTCAGTGTTAGATCAAGACAAAATACCACTCACCCATCATGTACTGAAACTGCTCCCCCACCAAAAGGGAGCACTGTCTGCAGTGACAAAGCCAAACAGCAGCACGGGATGTGTTTTTCTCTTCTGTGCCAGTCTTTCATCCTAGCATCTCAATGTATTTTGAATAATGCATTAATCCTCTATAAGACACTGATAGTGATACTCTCTACTCATACATAGCAGAAAGGTTTCTCAACCTGATCAGAGCTACCTAGTGACTTGGTAGCATAACTACAAATGTACTCATGTACCCAAACTCTGTCTCTTACTTTAAAATGATGCTTTCCTTACCAGCCACCTAGCCACACATAAATGAGTACCATTTGGATTGCTCATTGTGCCAACCCAGAGCTGCTCTGCTCCTGGAGAGATCTCTTATGACCTCTCTCCGTGCAAATGCTACGCTGACTTCACAAGCTGCTGAAAGGAGATTTCAAAGGAGCTCTAGGCAGACCCACTAAACAGCACAGGAGGATGGACTCTCTACTTCCTCTCTGTTTACACCATGTGCCGAGACCAATTAATCTCATCCCCTGGTAACAAGTTCAGCAGCTCTAAGGAGTCTGACACCCTGGACTTCCTTCACCTCACCTGACCCTCACAACCCTGGTGCCTTCACCTGGAGCCATCAAAGGATGGCCCTGCTCTCTTTGACCTTGTGCTCTCAGCATTGACCATAAAACATACCTGCTGAAGTTAACATTGTGGCAGCAGCCACAGTCTTTCTAGGACATGCAAAGCCTTCATTAAATAGCAAGTAGGTGTCAGCAAGGGCCTGAATTTAATGACATTGCTGTCCAAGGACTATGATCAAGGAGTGCCTGGGAGAGGGCATTCACCGTAGAAACATGGATGTCTGTACAAGCCAGGTTATTTCTGCCCAATTAGGACAAAAAGGAAGAAGTCTTCTGAGCTAATTTTCTAGACCTTTGAGGAGTGAAGAAAAGTATGCATTGAATTGCCCTCACTCAGCCACAACAGGGAAGATGTGGCCAGCTGACCAGATAGCGCGGAAAATACACCCACCAACTGTCTAAACTCATGGCTGGGGCACAAAAGGGCAGAATCACACTGCCTTGTGAAGCTGGAAAGGCACAGCCTGGCACCTAACCAGAACAGGACTCTCTAAAGCTGCTCCCATGTAGCCTTTCCTGCTGAGGCAGGCTAAACTGAAAGGCTCAGATGGAGATTTCCATTTATCCACAAGGCCATGGAGGTAGAAGCACAGCAATTCCTTAACCCCTTAAAGCACTCAGATTGACCCCAACCCAATTGTCTCATAAATTTGCTCCCCTTCCTTACAAAAAAAAAAAGGCACAAAACCACTGAAACTTAAGACGACATTTAGACACCACATGCCACTGATGCACAGCCTTCCTGCAAAAGCTGCTTTGTCTGTTCAAGCCTTAGAGTAGCTTAAGCATCCCAACACAGAGCTGCTCCACACCACAACTCTCTGGACCAATTTTCCATCATTATCCAATGTAAACAGGATATGATGCAAAAGCAAAGCACTTGGCATCTCTTCATCTACCCCTGAGTAACCTATAGCACATCATGCATCCAAAAGTGTTGTCTCAGAACACATTTGCTTCTGGCACAATTTAATCTTTCCAGATACGCTGTCATCGGTCAGCTCCACAAAGCTGCAGGAATGGGAAGTAAAGCTCAAGGACAAGAATGAAAACCACATCTGCTGCTCAAAAACATTTCTATCTGATCAAGCTTTTCTGCTGTATTTTCATGGGCAAGCACATGATAGTATGGGTAAGAATCACAAAATAAGAATAACTTCATGTTCAGAGCCCAAATGAAGCCTTAAAGTAGCCAGTTTAACATGATCATTCCTCATTTTCATTGTTTACCCCCCCCCCCCACAAAAAAAGACATGATGCCACGTGCTGCCCAGGTGGTTAATAGGCATTTTTGTTGGAGATAGAAATCTGACAGAAACACACACTATGGTCCTGTTTTACAGTTGGGAAATGGAAGCACTGAACAAGACTTGCCCAGCTTCATACAAGGATTTTTGTAGCAGAACAAAATAAAACACAGATTTCAGATCACTATCATAAGGGAGATCACTGATTTTAGGTAAGCTGATGGGAATCCAAATGTCAGTAGAAGACTGAATCTACAACACTATTGTTGTTTCTACCATGATTTTTGTAGCAGAAACAAGTACAGGTAGCAAGCAAGAAGCCAGCATAAAGCTTCAAGATGTTACTGGTTGAAAAATAACCAATTACTGCTATATAAATAATACAAAGGACCAAACACTGTTATAATATTCAGTCTGCATATCTCACTTTGCATGTTTCCCCCTCCAATCAAAGTAGTAAACTTTTCAATTAAAACCACTAGCTGAATATCTTCTCTTTATAACACAGATTCCACAACCTAGAAGTGTTACTGACATCTACAATTAAAAAAAAAAAAAAATTAAAAACAAAACAAAACCACACCTCCATTCCAGATTTCAGCTTCTTTTGAAACAAGTCTTTGCCACAATTAATCCAGAAGCAGAGAGAATAGACAGACCAGGTCGGAAATCATTCTCACAAGGTTCCCCAGAAAAAACATAACAGTTTGGAAAGATTATTTAAATTAGCCCCCTAACATTACCCACAGTCCCAAACACACTGCTGAAAGGAACTTCAAGCAGAGCAGGTAAATGCTATGCTATGGGATACAAATCAGACAAAAAACCTGGGCCAAAAGAAGCATTTCTCTCCATTTACTCACAAGCACAAAAAGAAGAAAGGTCATAGTTTTACGAGCTTTCTTCTCACTAGGATACGAGACTAAAGTTTTGTCAGTATCAGTAGAAGATTTGGATAATCTGAAATGCAAGACTGGGCCTTTTCAATGTTCTGTAAGCAGAAACTTGGCTAGAAGGTCAAAGAGGGGGTGAGGAAAATTGTACTGAAACCACAAGTCTCTGCATTATGTATTGATGGGATGGGTGCTACCAGCAGGACTGAGGCAAGCAGCAACATAATGGGAAAACAGGGGGGTCGCACTTTTATAGATCTTGGAAAATAAATACATGGTCCTCTCTTTGAATGGCTCCATCTTGTAGGCCTAAAGGGAATGTTATTAGCAAGGTTAAAACTAGTACATCAAACCAACCAGAGGCAGTGAAATTATTCCTTAATGAGATTAACTTCAGCACTGAAAATAATTATCTAACTTACTTCAATTTAACAGGGTCAGCAGATACCTGCAGATACTCTTTCAGACTGACACTAAGCTAGTGCAAGAAGAAAAGCAAATAAAGAGTGAACTGAAATACTAACACTACAGAAATGCCTTCTGAAAGAAAGGCACCAGATGGGCACTGCACAGAGCAGCCTGCCCCACCAGTACCAGTTCTGCCCCATTTCCCAGCCTCTGAAGAGATGAAGCAAATTTCTAGCACTTAGACATTTTGATCCCAGGCCCCTACAGGTGGCCTGCAAAATAAAAAAACCCCTGTATTTAGAACAAACTGTAAGCAGTTTTTATTTATAAAGTGTTAAGAAGGTGAAAAGCACTGTTCTACATTGCTGTAACACTTCTAGGAGGCCCAAAATGACCTGGGCTCAAAGAGGTCAACAAGTGTGCAAATACCTGTCATGATCAAGTTTACAACCACTTTCATCACAAAGGTATTCCTTTATACACCCCCTAAGTAATTAGTTTGAGTAAATGGTATGGGTCAGACCATGGCAGCAAGGGTAACATGACAGTGAATTTGTGATTTTATTCCTGTGTCATGCAATGAACCAGACACTAAGGGTGCATCTTTCCTAATGGGGGTATCGAGAACAGCCCAACTGTAGCAAGAGCCACTCAAGTAGCAGTGGCTTTACTGCTCTAGAGGGGTATCTACACTTAGGCCTAGTTTATTCTAGACAGACAGCAATGCCCCTGAAGACACGAACACAAAAGCAACCCTATGAAATTACTGAATCCTGTCTCAATAACCCTTTTCCATTTTTGCTTACACACCTTCTCTCACTAGATGCTGATTTCCTCATATGAGGTTCTGCCTTACCTGCTGCATTTTTTCCAGGTCAAGGCTGGGCCTGCTGACCTTATCCCCATATCCGTGTCGATGTCTCTTACAAGGCATGACTTGCTCAAGGCCTGCCCCAACATTTGTGAAGATTAAAGGTCTGGAGGCTGGGCTCCGCACCAGGGGCTGGAGTCTCTTGGGAGGCGAGGCACTAAACAGCACAGGGCTTGAGCTTGTGTGCAGGCCATCGGTCTGCTCTGCCACAGGCCGGAAGGACATCGCGCACAAGTTCTTCACTTCTTCGTCACTGGAGGAGGTGTTGTTGCTGTCACTGCAGCAGGCAAGCCTGCTGACCTGGGACCACTTCCGCTTCTCAGCGGCGAACTCTCGGTTGATGCGCTCCAGCTCCTCTTCTGAGCTGTGTCGGTCAAGGCTGGCATGGAAGAGAGCCCGAACCTTGCAGCATTGGTTCTCCTGGTTCTGAAGCTGGTTGGTGGCCAGAGGGGTCAAGGTACAATTCCGTCTTCTCTCTGGTGGGAGAATGAGATAGAGTGGCAGAGCAGATCTTTGTGCCACACCCTAATAAACTGCACCTGCTTTCTCCTGCCCTGTTTTATCTCCACCCGAGCAAACTTCTGAGCTGTTTTTCCACCTTTTCTTCACCAGAAGAAAGGCACCCCTCCCCCCCAGCTGAATACTTCCCTTTGGAAGGTCATGCACAAATAGCAGAAACTTAGCATAACTCCAACAGATGCATTTACTACAGATTTCACTTGCAGCTCTAAGCCGCTTCATACCAGATCCAAAATCAGTAGCAGAACACCCATCTTTCCTCTACCAAAGACCCTCAACTAGATTAAAGAATAGGGCTGCCCAATACCAACAGTACAGGAGTGAGCTAATCGAACACTGAGTCCAGGGGAATGAGGAAAATGAAGGTCAAAACTCAAAACGGCAAGGAAGAGGAAACCTAAACCAATAATGATGCAGGTGCACAAGCATAGAATAAGAGAAATTTTTAGTCCTAGCTGCACTACTGGCCCCATTGTAGACCTTCTTTGTCTCCACGTCTGCAGCACTGGGGCCTTAACACATGGATAACAGTGTCTGTCTGTCTTTGATAAGAAAAGTGTAACTTCAGCATCCAGTAACACCAGCTTCTGCCTGGAAGGTCCCAAAGACTTCAAGGTGACTGATTTAATGCATCTGGTTATGGTACACTGGGGACAGTGAAGGAGGCACTTTCAAGAGCACAAGTGGAAAGCAAAATGGACCTCAGCTATAGCACCCCAGGACCCTCCTTATCTCATCCCTTTACCTCTGTCGATCTGAGCAAGTTCCTGGTTCTCTCCCTCAGAGTCATCACTGTCCTCATCACTTGGGGGGTAGGAGATCTAGGGGGCAAGGAGAAAGAAAAGGTTTCATCGTGAACACTGAACATTGCCCTGCTGCTGCCCAAGCCACTTCCCCCCCCCTCCCCCTCTCATATCCTGCAGGCATCCACCTCACCCAACCGCACATACCCAGCCATAGCACCTCCCTGTATACACATCCTCATCTCCCAGCCTCAAACTCCCATCGTATCCTCTTATTTGCAGCAAGACAAAACACTCAGCCCTACCACTATTTCCACCTTACTGCACCAACTCCTTCCCAAGCACAACGAACATACCCTGCCCTTAGCTCCCCAAACATGCAGCTTATAACCATCATGGCCTACCACATCCACATCACATGGACAACTGTATCTTCAAAAACTACCACCGAAATAAATACATATCCTGTCAACAGCACTATCATCTGCAAGGCAGCCACAAATGAAAGTGGCATGCTAACTTAAGTCATCCTATGTGTGTACCCACACTTCCCCCTTGAAGGCACACAGACAAGCCACCAAAGAACAGACTCATCTTGCTTTACTACAGGACAATTCTGAAGAATGCAATAGAAATAAAAGAAACAGGATTTCACAGCAATGCAAACAGTAACACTGTGCTGTCCCCACCAGCACAGAATCTTACAGTACCACTGAATAGCTTAATTGCTCCAAGAGTAATGGCAATTTACATATTTTGTCTGTCAGGAGTTTTCAGGAACATTTTAAGGAATGGTTTGGGTTGGAAGGGACCTTAAAGATCATCTAGTTTCAATCCCCCTGCCACAGGAAGGAACATCTCCCACTAGACCAAGTTGCACAAGGCCCCATCCAGCCTGGCCTTGAACATCCTTTCAGGGATGAAGCATCCACAACTTCCCTTAGCAACCTGTTTCAGTCTCACCACTCTCAAGCATGAAGAGCTTCCTCCTAATTTCTAATCTAAATCTACCCTCTTCCAGTTTCAAGCCAGTACCCCTTGTCCTATCACTAGAAGCCTATGTAAAAAGTCCCTCCACAGTTTTTTTTGTAGACCCCTTTAAGTACTGGAAGGCCACAGTAAGGTCACCCCAGAGCCTTCTCTTCTCCAGGCTGAACAACCCAAGCTCCCTCAGCCTGTCCTCCTCATAGAAGAGGTGTTCCAGCCCTCTGATAATCTACATGGCCCTCCTCTGTACCCACTCCACCAGGTCCATGTCCTTCTTGTACCAGGGGCTCCAGAGCTGGACTCGGTACTTCGGGGGGGGGGGGGGCGGGACCCCAGAGAAGAGGGCGCATACCCCCCCCCCCGCGACTGTGGTTCCACC